>CAJNIZ010010413.1:93751-105223 GCA_905231905.1 Symbiodinium pilosum | reverse complement strand
CGAAGACTGAATAATGAGATTTCCCCAGAGGGAGGATTGCACAAGTGTGTGTGTGTGTGTGTGTATGTGTGTGCGTGTGTCAGTCTTTCCATGTGAGCAGTGGTCAATACTCGCATACTAGGGACGAAGAGAAGCAATGCCGTGAGATGTAGGAATCGCGCAAAAGGCCCCAAAAGCGACAGGGCCCCCCCCCAAAAGCGATACACCTCAATCGAAGACGGAACCATGACTCTGCTTGGGCTAAACCCCCAAACGCGATACTTTGCGTGTATCCTACGCAACAACTCCCAAAAGCGGTAGGACCCCCCCAAGTCGTTCATGGCCTCGGATTATACAAGGAGTTTCAGCCAACGCTCATGTGTGCAAGTCATGCTGATTATGATTGCATTTGCCAGCCTTTTTTGTCAGCAATAGTGGAGGGAAGACGACTGAAGTGGGCTTAGTAAGTGTGTGGGTTAAGAATTTGGATTGAATATCTCGACTCAGGTATTTGGGGTTTCAGGGTCAGATGTCGTGGCCTCGGCGTGGACAACCAATGGCTAATCACAAGTGATCGTCCCCGGTGTGAGGCATGGCGTTGTTCGGCTTTGTCACGTTCCGTGATTCCTCGAATGTCAAAAATTCCACTCGTGATTTTTGTGTTGACACTGCCTGTGGAGCAGATGGTCATTTTAGTCGGCTCGCCGTTCTTGTAATTGCTTTTGCGCGCGTGGATCTTATACCGTCCAGCACAGGCCGAAGGTCACACTTGTGGGGCTTGTTAAGGTCGCTGTTGGATGCGTAGGTCTTCTTCGCTCCGTCTCCTTTCCTCTGCCCTTGTGCCCACCCCTTATCCGTACCCTTGCAGTTACCATTACCTTACCCTTAACGGGCCTCTTCTTGCCCCCGCGACCTCCGGATAGCAGGCTTGAAGGAAGACTCCCTGCTTGGGAAAGGTGTCATGCAGCAGTCCAGCAGGTCGAAGCTTCTGCCAAGCGCAGGGCGTATGCTTCGCAGTTGTGATGGAGACCAGCGGAGCATGGGAGACCGACGCTTCCAAGATGATCCGTGATGTTGCCAAGCTGCCGCACGTGAGGGCGAGGACCCAGCGCCAACCTGTTGCAGGAGCTTAGTCTCGTGGTGCACACCTTCTGTGCCAGTGCGGTGCAACTGGCCGCGCGTTCGACGCCAGGGGCAACACGGAGGGCAGCGACGGCCTGACTGGTTTTGGTGTGAGGGTGGGCGGTGCCCTACAGTGATAGCCAGGACGCTTGGGACTCCACATATGCTGAGTCTGATGAGAGTGGCCCTGGATTTTTTTGCGGCCGTCGTGCCCGCATGCTCGGCAAACCCTGTGCCCACAGTGATGCTTGCAGCTCATCGAGCGTTGAAGCAGGCGCGGGAGAGGAACACTGCCGCACTGCCAGCAGCAGTTTCTTTTTAGATCACGAATGAAGCAGGGATGCCTCGGGGCTCACTTGCTAGCGTCTCACAAGAGGTTTCGGCAACAGGAATCTGCGCAGAACCTTGAAGGGATTTTGCCAAGTCTGCGATACCTCACCTCTACGCACTTCTACGATCACGTAACTACGCGAAGACAGCCAGCGTACGTGGGGGGGGGGGTTAGGCTGGTGGAGGGGTGGTCGCTTGGAGCAGGGGGAGAAAGATGCCTGGGGTTGGCGGATCTGCGTAGGTTGCGTGAGCGAGCAGAACCTTTTCAGTTCCTTTCTTAAGAAGGTGTGTGGTGTAGCAATTCTGGGTTGGACTCGGAACATTCACAAAGATCACTTGAAGACGCCATCCGGTCAATGTGGTGCTGGGATCAGTTGTGTGGTCGTGTGTTACAGAGATCTCTCCAACAATCGGCTTCTAGTTTTGTGCTCCCACATGGCCTCTTTTACTACCACTTCCGTGTCAAAATGTCCGTTTTAATTGTTTGTTTACATGCGCCAGACCGCAGAGGTCCAGCTGGCGCGGCTGCAGGCAACATGATGGCTTTACTGTGCTTCTCAATTGATTCTCGTAGATGTTGGAAAAGTTCTTGAAGAGGGCCGCATGTCAGGTGGACTGTGATGGGCTGAGACGCCGCGCAGAGATCCTTGGAGGATTGCGTGAGGAGGTTTTGCAGGCGCCCCATTTGATTAATGTGGTTACTTCTTCTGAAGCCGACCGTTCCTTGGACTCGCTAAGCCCCCCATTCTGGGCTGCTCCAGCCTGCATCAGCCTGTCTCTGAATCAGGCCGTGCAAGAGAAAGTGGCTGCCCAGCTGCAAGATGCTGCAAAGGTGCTGCATGTTGGTAAGGTAGTAATTCAATTGTAGACGACTCAAAGCTTGCTTGCAACTGCATTCTGTTGCACTTCTGAAAAACCTGAGCACCAGAGGATGCTGTTGCACCGCTGTCCGGTCGTGCAGAGCTACGGCCAGAGCGAATGCCTGCAGCAGCTGAGCGCCTTGGCATGCCTTGGCCATACAGGAAGCTGAGATCCATACAGGAAGTGCAGAGCAGAGGAGCAGAGGCTAAGGCGAATTAAAGGGATAGGAACGGATGTGCCTGGCAGCTCCCAATAGCTTTCAGGTGTACGTTGGCAAGACGAATTGATGACATGGAGGCACGCACGGCGGCTCAGCGGGTCAAGATCGAGGCCCACGAGGCACGGAAAATGATTTCGCAGGAAGAATTCGAAGTTGCTGAGCTCTGAGTCTGTGCGGATGAATCTAAGTGTTGTGGTTCTTCTAGTCTGCACAGCTTCATATTGCTTCACAGCAGTCCTGAAGCAGTCTTGCAGCAGGTGAGGTTTGGCACGTTTTCCGAACGATTAGAGGCCCGAATTTGATTGCAACGCCAACAAATTCGTGACTAGTCTGCTGTTTTGGTGAGGCCGCGTGCCAGGAGGCCGTGGCTCAAGCCCGTGTGGTGGCACACCAGCGCCGGGAGGAGATCCTCATGGAGGCAGCTTCAGCTCAAGCGGAGGGTTATTGTTTTTGGATTTTTTTCGTTGGAATGTTGCAGAGGTGGACTGCCAGCTGCGAGTACTGCGACAGCGTATGGACTCAATCACAGAGCTGAGCGATGAGTTGATGTTCCAGCAGGAGCCAAGCTGGGAAAAGCACCATTAACATATCATCGTTCCTGCATGCTACGTGCAGGGGCTGTTGCGGCAATTGGTCTCGGATCTAGTTTCCGTTTTCCCACGCATTGTGGTTTCCGTGGCACGGTTTCCTGTTGTTGCGCGTGGGAATGGAATTGAATGGAAATGGACGGGCACCCCCTCAGTTTGAACTGGCCTGCAGGCAACCGGTCAATGTGGTGCTCGTGCGAGCTCTGCAGGCACACACGCATGCTGCAGCTGACACGTTGGGAGTGTCATTTTTGTCATTCTGCGAAAAGACCGGAGAGAGCAGATCTGGGACTGGTGGTTTCCTTTGTCTCCCACATGTCTCCCATGTATCCCATATCTCTTCCCTTGTGGAAAGGGCAGAATGTGGATGTTGTGAAGCCGATCTGGGCTGGACTCACGTCCTTCTGGGAAAAACAGCAGGCATCGTTGTCCAAAAGATGACAAGCAGTGCCCCTCAATTGCTGTTTGCGGTCAGTCAAGGTTGGTACTAGTTTTTGCAGAATTCACCGGAGAACTTCAGAGCGAGGATCTCCAACTTGTCAACATTTGAAAATGCATGCTTTTGGGGACAACTTAAGGCTGTTGTGCTGCTCTGTCTACTCAACTTTTCCTAGGTGGCTCTGCCTGATGGAGTGTGTTCGCATGCACAGGTGTTCGCAAGGAGTTTGATGCATCCGAAGTGAGAGGGAAGTTGCCAAGCTTGGCAGAAGAAGCCAGCCGGTAATGCCCCCCGGTACACAAAGCCTGTACTGTACTATAGGATCGATTGTGGCATATGGAGGTCAAAGTGCCTTCAGCACGTTGATCTGTCACGCGGAACGCATGTCTTGTGTAATGAGTGTCAAACGTGTGGGCTTGAGGGGTGTCGTGGCTGAGAATCTCAGATGAATTTCTGACGATGCTGCGAGAATGGCCCACCAGTATCCAGCAAATGATCTGCGCATATCTGCGCGCTCTGCGTGCCATGTGTCAGCGCCTTGTCCAAGGTATTGCTTTTGAGTAGCTGCAGCTGTACACCCAAGTCGCACTTTGCCACGACGTGCGTCCTCTGTGACAGCATTTGTGGCGCAGGAAGACATGCTCTGCACAGAACACGTGCGCATGGTCTCAGCTTCGCTTCAGCTCAGACCGCCAGATAACGCCCGAACTGGTCAGAGAAAAAACAGCGCGCGCTTGGTGCTGGGCGCCTTTCTTTTCTGAATCGTTGAATGTGCCAGTGAAGCAGAGTCCTGCACACAAGACGGTTCAGACCATTCTGAAAGTTTCATCCAACAGCCCAAGAGGGTGGACTCTGACTGAGTCATTCGTCTAGGCTCTGATAAGCCCCTTGCTGTGACAGAAGATGTTTTTGCTTGTTGGACTGGCCAGGAGGAGGCTGGTCCCGATGGTTTCAAGTACCTTCTCTCCATGAAGCTCTGGTCGCTGACAGAGAATAAGGTTGAGGAAGCCTGAGGTCATCGGAACATGCAGGTAAAACAGCACAAAGCAGCGAGGAGTTACAGCGACTTCACAACCAAAAGCAAGCTGCTCTCGATGAGCTTCGAGGTCAGCTTCGCTCGATTGATTTTTTTACCCTTTCACCGGTTCTGGACAACAGGGACCAGCATCGAAGACCTTTGGGAGACGGACTTGCAGCGTCCAGGGCTAAGTACCAAATCGGCTCAGGATGCAGAGATGAGAAAAGTGTGAGCATGCGTGAGCATGCGTGAGCTTTGGCATATTTGGCGAGGCTTGGAAAAGTCACTGGACGAGTGCGACGCGCAGGACCGAAAGGAAGCTGAGGCAGACCGACAGGATTTGACAGCAGATTGCCTAGCTGCAGCTCATGCAACTGCAAAGCAGCTGTCACACTTTTGGCCACAGTGCCAGGCAGCCGAGAGGCTTGCCGCGAAACACATGTCCGAGGAGAGCTTTCTGGTTAACAAGTCTGCAACTCAGAGCATGGACCCCTTTCCGCCTTGAACAGACTTTCAGTCTGCAAGCTGCAGGCAGTGTGTGCTGGTACTCAGCCGCAATTTCACGGCTAAGCGAGTGCGAACGAGTGAGTGGAAGGCTCCACACGTAGCTTGATGAGATGCGGGCAGTGGTTAACGAATTGTACTTGTAGCACGTCGTCTCTGCCAGGCACGCCGTCGTGGCGGTGGCTTCAGCAACAAGCGCCTGGTCAGCAAGGCGGGTCCCGACCAGGTTACTGTGCCTGTGCTCAGCGGCTCAACAGCTCAGCAGCTCAGCAGGCCAGGAAGGGCAAGGATGACGACGAGGGAGAGGACTCCAAGATCGGTCAATGCAGTCTGCTGATGTCTGCAGTTGAGGTTCAAACTTCGGGCTAGCTAATCCAAGCAAGCTTCTGGCCGTCAGCAAGCAGACTTTGAGCATCAAGAAGCTGTCTTGGCAAATCCTGTTCAGACTGCATTTGTGCATGTGTGCTGGCTCGCAATGCAGGAAGATGCAGAAGAAGCGGAGGACTGGGGTTGCCAAGTTATTGCTTGTGTTGCGAAGGTGCACATCATATCGACAGGTCTCCGCTTTGTCCAGTCAGCTCTACCATCAGTTTGCGGTACTCGTGACGTCCAGTCGTCTGATGCACTGCCGAGCTTCACCACAAGATACCTGAGTGATACACTAGGACTCTGCAGAGGGAGCCTGGCCCTTGGGAAAGGTACTTTGACAGCGCTGCTACCAGCATTCATCCCGCGTTTGTGAGGCCTTGTCCGGCGTTTTCTGCTGTCTGGCTCATAGAACTTCAGTGCGGCAGACGATTGTTGCAGGGTCAATGCTTCCAAGATGTCTGCAGGTCATGACTTCGATGCCCTACTCGTTTTTTCCGAGCACGGATTTGTGTACATGTTGCAGGAGCATGCTTCTCAAGGCATGTCTGAGACACATCTGCATGTATTGGGAGGCTCTGGATGTCCCGCTGGTGAAAAAATGTGGCATGCCGGGTGCAGAGCTGAAGGACTGGCTGCTTGTGGAATTTGCTCAGCCTGTAGGCAATGACATGAGCAAGAGTCGGTCTCACTGAGCTTTGGCCAGCCAGATTGCAGGACTTCCTGCCGGAACTTCAGGATCATCGCATCACTGCGTTGGTAACGGTCTCACATCGCAGCTTGAGGCAGAAAAAACTTAGTGAAGTGTCTTGAAGCTCAAATACAATTAAGCCAGATCAGGGAGCAAGCGGACGACTTTGTGGTCCTGGTGTCTAAGCAAGGCTTTACCAAGAAGGCAAGGAGCTTATTCTCACCCTAGTGGCCTCTCCGCAACCTGACAGGTCTCCTTGGACAGGTTCCGCAGTCTACGCCCTGGAAGAGGTCTGCAAGCGATGAAGCTTGCGCGGAGCCCAGAAGCGGGGAGTCAGCATTAGCCACAAGTCTCCATGCCCGACTTTGGTTTTGGGTCACCCTTGTTCTTGTTATGGAGGCCACATTTTTGTTAAAAATGCTCGATGGGTCCGGCTTTTGCCAGCGGCATCTATCTAAAGCAAAGGCTGCTCAGCAGGTTGCGAACCACGGATCAAAGCTTGACTGGTAAATAAAGGGAGTGTGATCTGGGAGTCATGTTGCGTTGAGCATCAGCCCAGAAGTCAACCTGGAATGACTATTGGTATTATGGTGGTTGTGCGTGTCATTGGCATGTTTGGTATTGCTCGTATTTCTGTACTGTTAGTAGCACAATTCGTCTTGCTATTCTTTCAATCATTAATATTGATGCTACTGCTCTTTTTATTATTACGTTGCCAGTTTACTGCTGCTGCTGACGTTACTTCCTTTGCTACAACAACAACAACAACTACTACTACTACTACTACTACTACTACTAGCACTAGCACTAGCACTACCACTACTACCACTGCTACCACTACTACCACCACTACTACTATTACTATTATTATTATTATTACTACCACTACTACTACTACTACTACTACTACACCAGTACAAGTACACTGTACACTAGTACTAATCAGTACTACTTTTTTGCTTATTCGTTTCACCAGTAGTTCCATCATGATCATGACGAGGGTGATTTTTGTAATTGTCATCATTATGACCAGTGTTATTATTAGTAATTACCTCACTTCGGCCATTTTGCTTTGGTTTTTTCTTGGCACCCGTATCAGCATTCCTAGCGCGACTATGAGTCCTGGTGTAAGTTTGAGGTCTTAGTGTTGGAGATATGAGTACTATCTTCATTAGCACAGTGAAATTTGAGTGTGATTCTTTTCGTTCACTCTGACTATTCCTGTCTATGTTGCTCTCGCAAAGAGCGTCCTTGCATTTGTGCTTGAAATCTTGCTCTTGTGTGGAGCGTCCTCACGTGTTGGCGAAACATCGAAGGCCATGGCACAAGCGAGCTGATTGGGTGCACCCTCGCGTTTTGTGCAACCGGATCTCAGAACATGATCTGCGGGTGCCTGGTGGTGGCCCCTTGAGTTGATGTTTTCCTACATTCGTGAGTGGGTTGCCAGAGGAGCACAGTTGAGCACTGCGCTTCAGAGCGAAGAGCCAAGGGTGCAGATTCCCAACCTCGGACCTCCTAGTAGAGAAATTGAGCTTGTGCCGAAAACGATACCAATTCTACCAGCAGAGCCTGGGTATTGCCGCCTTTCGACGCAACAAACATCATTGGAGATTCGCGCATGAAGTCGGGGTCCAGATGGTTCGAGATTCCTCGGGCTTGCACCCTTGACACAAAAGCTGGCTCCTTGCAGCTTGCGAGAGTTCTTGTTTACCAATAAGGCCATACACAACTCTTGGGAGCACCAGGTCCTGATATTCTAGGGCCTGCACCGCGGGCCGGCCTAGCCTCCCCTCTCCCAAAATCCTTTCCCGAAACCCTGGTTGTGTTCGAGATCATGAGAAGACTCTGTAAAAGTGATGTTCTTGCTACCTTTGATGGTTTTGGCAGGGTTTTAAGGTTTTGTTGTCTCTGATATAACCCAAAATGGAACCCATAATTGTGCTGATGATGCTCGACTCCACCTCTGCGTGCGCCCGTACGTGAGCATCATCAACGACCCCATTTTGGGTACAACGCCTCCAAATAATGATCTGAAGCACTTGAAACATGTTTCTTTTGCATAAGCTGACCATTTTCTGGTTCACCCTTTCCACATTTTGCGGCGCAGAAGCAGCATTTTGATATACTTGATTTATTTAATAGGTTAAAGTTGTGTACAATGGTAGCATAGGAGCGTTCAAAGTACTGGAAAAAATGCCAAAGGCTTCTAAAACTCATGCAAAATGCGTAGTTTGTAATAATGGTAATGCAGGCGGGTCCACTCGCATGCTCTTATGCAGCGCGGGTGCTGCCAACAACAGTTTTCGAGCGCTTTGCCCGGGTTTACGGACCCCAGCAACCCCGAGAAGCCAGCATTATGAGCATCATGGGGCCTGTCTGGGCCCCCATTTCTTTCCTGATACAACGCATACGAGGATACAGCACCCGTTGAAAACCCCAAGTGTGTTGAGGCGTCAAAAAACGAAGGCGCACTTGTGCTGATGATGCTGGCTCAAACAAATGCGTCCAAAATACGTTTTAATTTTGTAGACAAGCGCAGACACAGTCGGATGCGCGGCGTGCTAGGGCGCTGACGATGAGCTACAATGGGCACACAAGGCTCAGAGTGAAATCGCGTACTGAGAGAACAGCTGGTGGATGTTGTCGCATCTGCAGCTGTGCTTGTGCAGGCAACTGCAACCTCAGCACTCGTGGTCGTGACGGGAGAAGGTTACATTCTTCGAGTTTCCCTCGGGCAGGACTTAGTTAGACCTCATTAAATGTTGTGGTTGCAGTGGACCTTGGCAAGTTCTGCAGGACTGGGCATTGAGCAGTGCCAAAGGGCTGCAGCCTCGAAGGGTTTCCTGCACACACTTCGGCCACCACATGTCCTGCTTTGCTCGAAGGCCTCAAGGGAATGCGTTGCTGGCCTGGGCACAAGAGCCTGACAAACGTAGAAGGTCTGTAGTTCACAGCTAAGATCAACGCAAAGGTGTATGGCCCGCCTATAGTATCTCGGGGTTTGGGCGCCTAATGCTGTCATCCCGGGCATGTGCCTCGCCGGTTCAGCACTCGCCATGGCTGGCATTGGCTCACCCACCACGTCAACAGGGCAGGCGCGGTGTTGCCACAAGACAAATCATTCCTGAAAGCATGCCTTACCAGTAGGCCAGTATACCCATTTCAGCCATGATTCAACGGGCGGTCGAAGGTTGCGGTGGCAGTGGCGGCTTTCGTCGTTGCTGGCTCCTACAGTCAGGCGGGGTTCAAGAAGTTTCTTGAGGGCGGGTGTGTTGGCAGAGCCGTGACCAGCAGTTGCTTCAAAGGTGTGGCAAAATCGGTGTTTGCGCAATCGCTGGTGATGCGGCAAATCGTGCTCGACGCCTTCAGGCTGGTGCATGCTGGTGCAGGTGTAACCGTAGTGCTTTGGAGAGTGGTATCCTCTCCAGGGCACTGGCTTGGCTCGCGAGCTTCAGCGCCGGAGGGATGCGGCCTCCAGCGTGCACTTTGAAGAGTGCGGCACGTCACACTTTCCTGGCCTTGAAAGCAGTGTAGCTCCAGATGGTGAATCATCCCAGGTCTCGCAGTTGCAGGGTTCTGATGAACCGGATCTCATGGCTGCAGCGTTGGATGACCTGGGCGTCGCGCTGTCCCATGCAGCAAAACCAAGTAGTGAAGCCTAAGACAGCGATGGAGTTCTGTAGCATTGGCCCTGATCTAGGGTGGGTCATGTAAGGTTGGCCAATGGTGAGAAGGCCCCAGCAGAAGAGGTGCAAGCCTCTGGCTTCATCACAATTTTCCAGCTTGGGCACTAGGAGCCGTTTGTTGGTGGATCAGATTCTGGGAGGCCTTTCGGCAAGCCGTCGATCTCTGCCAGCGCAATGCGCTAGAAGCAGACTCGCTTTGGGCAGCAGCTGGGAAAGATTTCTGATGAACTAGAAGGTTCTGTACGCGAGCAAGTCGGCGTTGTCAACTCCATATTTCATAAGTGTTGATTTCTATGTCTACGTCTAGAGCCACTGCTCTAGAAATATGCGTGTGTGCACAATTCAGAAATCTATTCTGGATCCATGAAGTCTTCATGCAGCGAGGGATCAAGTGCATTATCCAGATTGACACCAATTAAAGATAGTCTGACTGCACCTGAAGGCCAACAACTTGGCAGTGGCTCTCAAGTCGCAGGGTCCAGACAGATACAGCCCCTGAGCTGCACTCTTCAAATGCTGCATAGCCTGGGCCACAATCAGGATCAGCTTCGTGCCCCTAGAACACCCATGTGAGGAGAGGCCCAGAAGCTGTACCAGGAGACCTTGGAGGCATGATGTTGACATGAGGGTCTTGAACGTCTGATGACCTGCACACGTTTGGACTCGAGTGCGAAACCCAACCTGTCCAAACGGCAAACCACAGAAGAAAATTCATCAATGCTTGGCTTCACAGCAGGGCAGTTGTGTCAGGCGAGACTTCGCAGGGATCCAGGTGAGAAGGACCCCAGCAGCTGAGCTGCAATGCGATTCATCCTGCGACCAAGTGCAATGCCCGGATTGCACCAGGTTCGGTTTCAAGCTAGGCACTAGAATCACTAGTCACTAGAAAGCGCAGCAGCGAAGATCACCCCACAGGACTGCGACTAGCAGCATGGCTGCTCAACGACTCACGATTTTTGCCAGGGTGCTTGCTCGTGTGCAAGAGTTGTTCAGCTGTCGCTGGAAGGCACGTTTACCAGCATGAACAACCTGGCCGTCCTTCTGAGAGTGCAAGGCCCGCTGCCCTCAAAGCGCACTAGCAGCAGCAGGCAAACTAGTCGTCCCCAAATTTGGCGCATTCGCGAGGACAGCTGGCAGCAGCTGAGCGCCTGTACCGTCGCGCCCTTGATCTTCGGCGCACTGTCCTGGGCACTTTGGCACGATGTAACAATTATGGGGTGACGGTGGCCCATCTGCCCAACTCTGGAACATAACATGTCGGGAGTGGAGATCACCAAGGCAACCTGCATCCAGACACACTGACGAGCCGTGGCAGCAAGGTGGCATTGTCCGAATCGCTGGCAAAATAGAGTAGCCTGTAGTTCACCGCAAATTTGTGTCACAAGGGCACAGCAGAAGGCCTCCCCTCATGAGGCACAGCGAGCACGCTTCTGGCTTTGTTTCTAGTTGTACTCGCGTTGCAATTGGCGAACGCAGTGGAATCATGCCAGCAGGGTTTGGGGGTACGCCCGAATCGCGTCCAGTGTGCGCCCTTGCTGATGGTCCAGTGTGCGCCCCTCCTGCTATACTACCACCACCACCGCCACCGCCACCGCCACCACCACCACCACCACCACCACCACCACCACCACTGCTACTGCTACTGCTACTGCTACTACTACTACCGCTC
>CAJNIZ010010413.1:74675-93651 GCA_905231905.1 Symbiodinium pilosum | reverse complement strand
CCCATTCCCGAACTTACTATAATAATGAATGCGAAGTACAACGTGCGGAACTGTCCCCCCCCCCCACCCCTCACCCATTCCCCTACTTACTATAATAATGAATGCACAGTACAACGTACTGATGTGAGTGAGTGCCCTGACCTGCTCAGTGCGGGATGCTGGAGGGTTGCAAAAAGTACAACGCACGGAACTACCCCCCCCCACCCTTCCCCAACCTATCTACAATGAATTTCAACATATTTCAACTAAAGCGGTAGTGCCTAGGCGGGGGGGGGGGCCTCCTACTACTACTACTACTGCTACTACTACTACTACTACTACTAGTACTAGGTCACGGCGCCTCATCTTGCCTCAGGATTGCGTGCGCTCGCTTGGCACGCACAATTTTAGGGGCCAAGAGACCTTTTCCGAAACTGGCAAGATGCATGCCAGCACTCAGCTACAGTAGAAGTTCTTTGTGCTCAGATCATGTCTCCAGTGCCAAGGCTCAGATGCTGCACAGTTTCTTCAGGGGCGTGCAGGTTGAAAGCAGCGTGAGCGGGCAGGAATTGCTTCATCTCCTGCCAAACCCAGTCAATCATTCGAGTGCCATCAACCAAACTGAAGCATACTGAAGTTTGCGGTATCGTTTGAGCATGTGTGCTCTGGGAAATGGATGCTCTCGTGGATGGACGTTTTACTGCTTGGGCATGTGTGCTCGTTCACCGGCAACTGAGGAGTATCAACAATTTGGCGAGCTTGCTTTCCATCACTGGACGAATGGAAGAAGCTGAAATACTCTACGCAGAGGTTGCTGGACGGCAGGAACAGACTTCTTTCACATGTCGTGCTTGCCGCTCTGTATGGATCATGCCACTGCGCATCGTATAATAAGGCATGTATGCAGGAATGTTGGGCAATTTTATTTGCGTTGACTATGAAAATGGATTTCTGCGATCGGCCAAATGCCATGTTGAGGCCTTGGCAGGCTGCCGTGCGACGCTTGGGATGAAGGACAAACCGAGCTTGTAATCTCTTGTAGTGATCCACTTTTTTGTATGTCGTCGACAGCATCATCCACTGGCTGCATCCGTCATGGAACAATCTGAGCAAAACGTTATTTCTCTTGTTCTGGCTACGTGATAGGACATGGACACATTACTGAGCGCGGACAACTTGGCCTCCTTGCTCTTCCAAGAAGGACAATGGCTACCCCTGCAAATAGTGGCTGGAAATTGGTTTCAAACGACTTTAGCGCGCCAGGACGTGCTGCAGAGGCAGAGCCGCTTTTTCGGGAGGTGGCTGTGCAGCTCCTATGTACGATCCAGCATAGTGGCACAGCAAAGATGAGCCCAGGCAGCCCTTGGCCTTGCGACCCTCCTTGGCGAACGAGACCCGGAGACCTTGCGAAGCCAGGCACACATCTGGTTCAGCTCACACGTGGAACAATGCCAAGTTGAGTGAAGTTGTACGAGCTTATCACAGTACCTGCCCGCCACTTATTTGAGTTTCCTTTGCAAGCAATGGCATGCAGTGTTGCCTGTTTCATACCTTTCAATTTCTCTACTAACAACTTTTCGCTGGTTCCACAGGGCAAGCATCGTGAGCAACAGTCATATAAGTCAAGTGATCTGCTTACTACCCAGCTTCGGTTCAAAGCCACAACAGCGCTGGAACTCAGCAAGGTGCTCAGTCAAGTTTTTGGTCTTTCCACCTTGCATGTGGGGTCGCTTCTGCCAGTACTGCTAGCCGTCGTTCGAGCTGTATCATATCGGCTTGGCTGCGGGATTCCTAGACCGAAATTACCGAACGCAAATGGAGGGCAACCGCCATGCTGTGCACATGAAAGTGCGGATTTGAGAATTTGAAAAAGAATATGTATGAGAGAGAACGGTTCGCATGCACATGCATGCATCACCAAACGTGAAGCTGAATTGGAAGTGGGTTCCCCTCTGACAGGACAATTTGGCCGTAGCTTTGATGGCTTTGGGGCGCCTGGAGGAGGCAGAGGCGCACCAGAGACGAGTAAGCAATCTCGTTCGCAATGATGATGGCCGCGTGGAAAGGTGCTGCTTCAATCCACTGTTGCAGGCCAGTTCCAGCAGACATCCACCAAACGGGAAGGATAAGTATGGCATGCATTGCTTGCCTTTAATGTATCTTCGCCTGAGTTGGCTGCCCACTGGGTGCCGTGCTTGTGCAGGTTTTCGAGACACACTAGGTGCAGACCATCCAGACACCCTCGTGGCCCAGGAGAACTTGCAGGCGGTGTTAGAGGATACGGGCCTGTTTAGCTGTCATATGCAGCTGTCATGAGGTATTCAGCTTTTGCGTAGCTTGAGCAGTTCTCGATGTTTGAGGAAAAGGCAGCTCGTGAGTTAGAAGCGATGAGCCTCTTGGCTTCGTTCAGAAGAGCATTGTGAAGCACGGAATGCAAAGCGTAAGCAAGATGTTACCCCAGCCCGTCCAGGCGTGTCGATTTTTCAGTACGAATAGCACTGAGGCACTGTCTAAGCTGGACCCAGTCGACGCAGGAGCAAGATCTAGAGATCAGTTGCCGGTGGGTCGACAGAGACGTTCGGAGATGACCTCGATGTCACGGAACGCCGCTCAAGCAAGTGTAAACGGGATGTACAGTCTGTGGAGCGCGCATCTTCGCATGGAAGCTGAGCCATAGACTCAAGCTGCCGGCCACAAGATGAATTCGAAAGACCGGCAGACCGGCAGATGTGAAGCTGTTGTCTCTGAGACAAGTAAAGTTTCTTCGGTTTTAATGCCGCCCTAGCCAAATGTGGAGATAGGCAGCTCATGAATGCCATAGCAACCACTCGATGCAATCTACAAAGCTGAATTTCGGATCTTCTGGAGAAAGGCGCTACCTACTCTTCGTGCCTGGCTGGCCAGCATAGATATCCTTGTCTAGGAGCATGAGGGATCGACTGATTTTAGACCAATGTTTTTTGTGCAGTTCTTGTGCAGCCGAGACCCGGTAAGCGCGTGATGCGGACGCGGAAGAGCTGCGAGGATCCGAGCAGTGCAAGCACTTGTGCAAGCACTAGGGCGAGGTGAGAAGTTTTTTTGGGAAACTTTGCCAGGATGATCACATTGCAGCCTCCAGCATCTCCGAGCTCACCGCAACGGCCAGCAGCCTGAGACGAAGAAACCTTTCAAAGCACAGCAAAGCACTTTGCTTTCCACTTTGAAAGCATGCTGGGCTCGTTCGCAGGGGTACGGTGCCAGCCTGGTGCAAGAGGGGTCATGGCAGAAGAGAAGTACCGGTAGTGGAACAAGTGCCGTATAAAACAGCAGGGCTTTTTATTGCCCACCGCCTGCAGTAAGTCTACAGCCTTTCACGAGCTTGAAGAAGCTGTTCCTGCATTTTGGCTCAGGAGTTGGCCAGCATCCGCTCAAAGGGTGCCAAGGCAACCAAGAAGAATTCGTTGCCTTAAACCTTTTCAGAAACAAGGAAGTGGCTAAGCGCCATTCCAGCGAATGCAACTTTCTTCTGTGGAAGGTCAGTGCTGCCAGTGCTGCGGTGCGTGCAAGCAGCATTGAGGAGTTGCCTTGGCAGAGTCTCCCCACATCTTGGCGCAGAGCTGCTTTGGAAAACTGCGTATCGGAATTTGGTAAAGCTGCAAAGGAGCCAGCCAAAGTGGCGAACGAGGAGTCTGAGAAGGAGGAGGCTGCAGACAACGAGGAGGTGCAGCCTTGAACTGTGTCTGGAAGGACAACCTTCCTGAGGGCTACCTGAGGATGCTACTGTAGTCATTGCGATGAAAGCCGCATCTGCATGTGCAGGTTGCGGGTGATGAGAGTGATGAGGATGAGAAGGAACGAGCTGCACATGACTCCCAAGTCAGAACTTGTGATAGCTTGCGAGGAGTATGTAGATCGGCTTGCTGTTGCATGCTTTTTCAGTTGCAGCAGCCATGCCACACTAAACATCGAATCACCTGCTACTCATCTAGCGGGAATCTAGCGCTTATAGGCCATGCTGGACGCCTTTTTCTAGCGGGGCATTCTTCAATATGAGCAGGATGCTGAGGATGAGGCCGCCGACAGACCGGCAGGTGAAGAAACCCAGGACGGTATCCACTGTGAAGACCTCTAAAAGCAGCTACTCTCACATGTGCTTCCTGAGAGCAGACTGCCTGCACTTATAGGATGTCGTTATGGAATGTGACAAGGAGGCACATCTTCTGCTGGTTGATGTAAGAGCAGCTCTTGACTAATAACGGCCAGTAACAAAGAGATGCTGTGGTTTTCGTGGCATTTTGTGGAATACGCATGTCGCGCGACCATGGCTCAGTCTCAAAGTGGACTCATAATTATATCATGAATTTATCATGATATCTGTCTGCATCATGGGGAGATGCCTCGGCAGAGCGTAGCGCAAAGCTTTCATCAACTGATACATGTATAGCGAGCATTCAAATTGCTTTGCAACATGTCTGAAGGCTACCGGTGGTCAACTTGTTTGCCTGACCACGTTTGCTGGCAGCCACTTCTAGAGCCTGAATGCACAAATGCACACAACGCTTGAGACAGATGGGTTTAGGGAAACAGATGGAGGCGGGATAGTGTCGTTAGGGAGGGCCGCAGGACGTTCTTGACTCAGACTTCCGCTGAGCTGGAGCTTTGCAGCTTTGCGTAAAGCCTCAGCTCTGCATGAGCCTGAGGTGCTCTCCCCCTTCATGGAGAAGTACTCCTTCGTGCAGCGGCTGGGGCAAGGCACTGGATTTCCTTCCATCCTCCTAAACCAGAGCTCTGCGCTGCAGGTGCCTTTGCAGTGGTATGGAAAGCAAGGCGGAAGTCAGCAGCAGCCACAGCTTTCCAGAAAGCCCAGGCATAGGCTTCGATTTCTCCAAGGACGGCCGGCTGGTAGCTGTGAAGCAACTGAAACAGTCGCCAGAGTTGGCCACCCAGGGGCCGCATCATGCCACAAAGACAGAAGACAACCTTCAGCTGCGAGGTCTTGGGAAGCCTGCAAACAGCTTCCAGAGGCACCCTCTGCCACTCTGCATCGTCTGCACTGTGCGACTGCTACCCGTGCTTCGTGGCGTCGTGAAGAGGTGCGGGCCGCAGCCTCCATCTCGGACAGAAGGCCACCGGACAGTTGCTGGACCCTGTGTTGGAGATGCACTCGTATTTTGAACCCCGGCTACAACTTTGCCAAAGCTCTGATCAGGCATTTGGTGCAGCTACTGGAGGCAGTAAGACACGGCGCGGGTCCGAGAGACAGCGGCATTTTGTCCATGCAACATCAGCAGCGTTTGCCATCGTTTGCCTTGGAGGTGGCGAGCTGTTCCTCGTGTTTGAATACATCGAGGGCAGCTTGCACCACTGCATAGTGCCTTGGAATGTCAGTAGTCATGGTTTCCGTTAAGATCAGAAACACTTTGTGTGCCTTAGGCCGCGGCTCGCCGCGTCGAGGAAGCCCAGGCTGGAAGAATTGGGGCGAAATGAGACTGTGTGTCACATCCTTCGTCGATGTTGCGTTAAAGGGATGCAAGGAGTTGTTCACCGAAATGGGTCTCTGTAGCCTTTAGGGTTTCAGGATAGAATCAGGATTCGGTCAGCTGTGTCCTCTTCCGGGTATTCGTGGATCATGTTGTGCTTTCAGATGCAGTAAATGTGCGACGCAATGTGCAGACTCACGTGGAGGTCCGCTGGGCAGCAAGACGCCTTCTGATGGCTTTGGCGGCAGTGTCTTCCCCTGATCAGATTTGAGCAAGCATCTAAATGGTAGCCTCTTGTGGCAGTACTGCAAGAGGAAATGAGAAATCTCAAAGTGATACCCCTTCCCTTTTTTCCGCCCCAGAGCCTTTGAATTCCGCCCGCTCATTTGGCTTGCATTTCTGAGTACGCCCTCCTGAAAGCCCAAACAGCACAGGTTCATGCAGCCGGCTTGGTTCACTGCGATGTCAAGTTGACCGCTCAGCAGCAGCAGCAGTTTACAAGCCTCTCTGTCCTTGGACTAGAAGATAGAGTTGGATGTGCATGTGATGTGTAACTGAGAGACACAGATGTCAAGCTGGTCAGGCAAAGGTAAGGTCAATGTTGATAGTCGTACACTCTTTTCATCGCTCACCCTGTCCTTGGTATTTTAAGCTGTTTTGCTGGTAGGTGCTCCGTAGGTTGGTGCTTGCAAGGCCCGAGAACATCCTCGTCGGTGGCAGTGAAGGTGGTAGCCGGGGAGCACTTCCCCGAGATTCGATCTCGGTTGAATGCTTCAAGATAGATTGCATGAGTCTCACCTTGGCGGCATGCTGGCACATGTTGGCACATATGGCACACTGAGTGGTGACCCCTCTGCTTGCTTCCCATCCATTGCCATCCTGTAGCATGGCTCAGGCGCCGACTATGAAGCTCTGTGACTTCGGACAATCTGGGCCACCAGGGGACTCTTCGTGGCATTCAGCACTTTTGCTAACAGCTTTTGTGCAGAAGGGTGCTCACAGCGTGACAAGAAGCATGTCAAATAATTGAGTTCCTCCAGAAACCAGGGGTCCCCTTTATGAGGTTCCTATAACGAAGATCTTCGTATTTTGCGAGAACCCGCTTTTGAGAAACTCCCATGTGCCTGATGCCACGTTTGCCGCATGTTGCCACAGTTTTCAAGCGGCGTTATGCTAGCAAATGGGTTGTTCTTGAGGAGATTGCGACATACGTCGGGCCGGGAGCTCAATCGTGGCAAAGAGTGGCCAAGTGGCTTGCTGCACAGACTGCAGAGGGCGTCGCAGTTCAGCCTGCATCGCTTTTTTCATTCTGTCTAGTTGCTGGTAATTTGCGTAACGAGCATGGGTTTAAGAGCAACCCTTCAAACTCTCCGACAAGAAGATAAAAACTATCAACTGGAAACCATGTTTTGTTTCGCAGCCTAATGCCCTGCTTTGCAAATTCAATTACAAATCCTTTGATATGTGTGTAGACTTGAACTCCCTCCCTCTGCAGCAAAGCTTCCACAACAGTCAGGGCGCTAGACCTCAAGTTGTAGGCTTGGCCTGAAGAATCTCAAAGCAAGCCGGGAAGCATACACTGCAATCCAACGGCCTTTGCGCCTGTTAGCGGAAGATTTTCAGGACTCGGTGGTACCGGGCACCAGAGCTTTTTCTTGGCTCGCGTGGTGACTCCAGCGCAGAGAGCCAAGTGATCGGATCCGAAAGCCTTCAGCTTTCAGAGCGCAACTCCAGCAACGCTGCATCGCGGGGCTGTGGCATGAACGCCTAGACGATGCTCGCTCTCTCTCTCTCTCTCTCTCTCTCTCCGTCCCTTCCTCTCCTCTTCTGACATTAGAGCAGGTTTTTAGGAAGAGCATGTTTGGGCCCCAGGTCGATCTATGGTCTGCCGGATGCACCATTGCAGAGTTGATCTTGAGGAGGCCAAGACTCTTCCGGGTGGCAAGGTGCATTCAGCTCTTGCAAAGCCATCGGCAGGCCCTGGGTCCCTGGTTCAGACACCCGTGCCCGGAGCTGAGAGGTGCTTGAGAGTTGGAGACAGGTTCTGTAATCTCCGTGAAAGATTGGACAAGTACAGTTGGCATAACGCAGGACATGCTCTTTCGAATATGTGGCGTTTGCGTCTCAGCCTGGCCGGCATGCAGAAGTTCAGATGAAGAAGTCTCGTAGTTTGTGCAAGCAAAGATTAAAGATGCCTTGCTTTACTGTGGGCCGCGCGGGAAAGCAAGGCAAGACTTTAAGGTTGTTCGATTCCGGTGGGCGGGATAGGGTAGAGGGTTTGAGGTGAGGGATATGAGGGCAACAACAACACGACTCTTCCTTGCATCGGCAGTGTATGGATAGATTTGGTTCACAATCTTTTCCGTGCTGAGTCCGGTTTTCCGAAAATCCCATAAGGAAAATTGAGCTAGCGATTTCTTTCACAACGCAGACTCAGATTCTCGATTTGGCTAGGGCTTGCAGGCCTTCAGGAAGGTAGACAATCTGAGGAGCAAGTTCTTCGCCTTTTGACCAGTGCCGCAAAGCAAGCATAGTCAAGAACTTGTTGGGATGAGGGTCTAAATCTCTCAGCACGCGTCGCCGCTGTACACTCTTGTCGAGATGATTCAAAGGGAAGGCGTAATGAATGCTCTGCATCAAGAGTGCATGTTTTTCGATTTCGAGGGAGAGGTTCCGGAACGCATGCCAGCCCTGTCAGCCTGCGAGCATCATGCTTTCAGGTGGTGCATGCCTCTGGTAGGTTTAGCAGGCGGCCGTCGAAGTGCACTTGAATAGTCCTTGTCTGCTCAGCAATGTTGGGGCAGTGTCGTGTGGTATGGCTTTGTTCTCCTACAATTTTCTGCACTTTGGGCTTCAGAGTCTGTATGTGTTGCCATGCCAAACATCCTTGCATTTTGGTATCTATTAATGCAGCAAATCAACATCAAACCGAGGAATGATGAAATTGCGAATAACGCGAAGATATTTGACAGTCGCAAAGTGCTTCTTCGAAGCAAAGCATGCGCAGAAGCCTAGCTCATGCAAGGATGTTGTGCCTTCGTACACAGTGCTGAAATGATCTGAGATGCATATTGCCGATCTCTGACCCAGTCACCTTGTTTTTCTATTCTCACGTTGGCAACTTACCAGCTCATGAATCTTCGCTGCCCTCCTGTCTGTTGAAAGTTGATTTGAGGAGCTTGGTGCCCCAGATGATAGCGAAGGGTGGTCCGGGCCTCTGGCTTGGGAGAAATCGAACACCGGCAATCCCTTTGCTTTGGCTTGGCTGCTTTTGCCTTTGCCTTATAAGGCCGCTGGCAGCGCAGCTTGTGGAGGCCCGGAATCCCTTGCTTTGCAGCTTTTTTTGTAGCTTTTCTGTTCAGTGCGGCTGAAGGCCTCGGGTCGCAAGAATGCGGAGCCCGCAGCCTGGCAGAGCCTCCTGGAGGCTGGCGCCTCACAGGCGCCCCGTCGTCTTTCATCAGGGCTGGAGAGACGCTGTGAACAACCGTAGGGCACGTGGAGGTGACATTAGACTTTTGCAGGCATAAAACTGACAAACTGACTAGACCAAGAGCATCCGAGCACCATTGATGCCGACGTTGTGTCCGCAGGCCGCTGTGGACCTTCTGGAAGGCCTCCTCCGCTATGACGGGCAGCGGCGGCTACGTCACTTGGCAAGTGACTTTGAACGGTGCGCGATGGTGCATGCTTACGTTCTGCAACGTGAAGGCTGCGACCGTGCTCTGCGGGAGATGGCTTTTTTCGCTTCCGAAGAGCCCGAGGCGAAGCCTTTCTGACGCTGCAGCTGGCTAGTTACGACTGGTGTGACTGTCCAAGATTGTGCGTGATTGGAAGGTACCCGTGCCCGTGCCAGTGTCCCGACCACTAAGCCCAGCAACGCTGCAGCGTTCCAGAGAAGAGGCCAGAGAAGCATGCAGACGAAGCAGATCAGGAACTGAAAGCGAGTGCGAGCTGAGCTTCATGAAACAGAGGTTTGAGCTGGCATTGAATTCTCAAGGTGCGGGTGTGTCAAAGCATGGAGAGCCGAAGCAGAAAGGTTTAAGCAAAGCCTCAGCTCGGGGGATCTCGGGGAACTGGTGGGATATGGGCCTTTCAGTGAACCTGTCAAGCCAACCATGGAAGCTTTCATTGCTGCCTTGAGCTGCGCCGCGATGGGTGGTGCCGCTCCTTGGCAAGCAAGACCTGAGCCCGTTGAGGCTGAAAGCAGCCCATTTAACTTTCTCGAACTCAGGTCTATGCTGACTTCAAGTACGTGTGCCCTGGACAGTCAACGAAAGATTACAGGCCGCATTGTTTCACGGTTTACCGTCGGTTGTCATCCCACTTGCATGTAAGGAATTTCGGCTACATGGCAAAGAGCCCTCTTGGTGCCTTGAATTCTTGAATGGGAACAGTATGAATCTGATAACCTCACCATTTGCTGTTATCAGAGGCTGTGCAAAGGGCATATTCATTCAGGAGACTATACCATCTTGCAGTATGGTCCAGGACGATTCTCGTACCTCACAACACAAGCCAGCCTGCTTCTGCTCCTTTGGAACTCTCTGTGCTTGGCGTGTGTCCAAGCTTCACTGTCTTGTTGCCAAGTCTAAAACATAGAAAATATGTGTTCTGACCCAGGTTGAACTCCTCTTGAGAAATGGGAAGAGCATCTTCTGGCCCCTCGTCATGTATGCAGTTGTGAATATGTTAAGATGGGAAGCGTACTGTTGTTGCTGGCATGCAAGAGGTTGACGTGGATCTGCTACTACAGCAAACCCTTCTTCGGAGGCCTTGGTTTTTTCATATCAGCGGTGCCGTGGCAGCGACTGTCGTAACTGGAGTGCGTGTCAGATGGCATGAGTGCGAACACTTCTGGTAAGGCATACGGCGTCATGGTTCATTGTGATGACGTACAGCCGGCATGTGATTAAAAAAAAAGGCTGGCGTTGCAAACTTTCTGTTGCTACTGCAAACTGCTGTCTGCTAAGTGTCTGCAGGTCAGTGAGCACTTCATCCGCAAAGCTGTGCGGGATGGAAGGCTCAGGCGTCTTGCCTGCCAGTGCACTTGTACAGAACCAGCCAGGCGTGAGGCATCAGGCCCGGGAAGTGTTCCACTTGTTCCGCAATAGTGACTGCAAGTCCCCCATCCCAGCTACGAGCCCTCAGAAGCCGCACCGCGGAATGTACAGTTCGCAGAATCCAGCCCAGGCTGCAGCTATCCCAAAGAGTTCCAACAGAGGAGGAGTGGTGGCAAGCGACTTGGCCCAAGAGCGGTGATCGCGCCGCAACACCGAAAGCCAGTTGCAATCAGGACCAAATCATAGCACACGCTCCGCAGGCCCAACTCCTTCCACTCAGCTCTAGGAGGACATGCGGTCACATGTCTAGACAGCATCCCTGCCGCAGTTGGTGACGTCTCTCCTTAGCGCCGTGAAGCTGGGACAGAACCTGCAGTATGCGCAAGTTATCATGGTGCGCTGTGGCCAGGAAACCTTGCAGAGGTGATTTTGCAGGGGGTGCTGGTTGAATATTAGCAAGCTTCTGTTGCTCCGCTTGAAGCTCAAGGAGTGGTGATGCGGTGATGCTCAAGCGCTGTTTGCCAAGGTGGCGGTCATTGTGTCATTGTCTTGGGGTTTGAAGGTTTGGTCCGCCCACCAGACTCAGTTTTGTACCAGGTCTCCTTGGTATGTCGTCATACAAGGATTATTTTTTGGAACGTGGCACCCTGGCCGGATGTCGATTGTGAATGTTTGGAGCATGTCCCCTGAAGCCTGAACTTGGCTGATTCCAGTGGGATGTCTCACAGGTACGTGGCTTGTGTCCTTTGGGTGTGGCACCATTCAAAGCTGTGGCCATATCCCTTTATGCTTCTTGGCTCCTACCCAGCGATCAGAAGCTATTGCCATGCTTTCGGCTTGAGAATCTGACTTCCTCTCATGGGTGAAGCTAACCTTATTGGGATGCCCATTGCAGCGCAGCGTCACGTACACTTGCTTGCAGAGGAGGAGGTTGCGAGGTGCATGATTTTCACAGAGTGGTTCTGTGACATGACTCTCAAGATTTGCAATAAACTCGTGTTAGGTATTCCTTCAGACATTGGAGCCACCACGTTGGCTTCTACATCGCCGCCTTCGGGACAAGCTCACTTTTTGGAGTTCTGACGCTTGAGCAGCACCGTTTCTAATTTGCCTCCAGCAGCTTAGGGAAGCGACATTTGAATAGGTTTTACTACGAGTTGATGCAATGTTTTATGCCATGGCAAGGCACTGGGCTTTGCTGTGGTGGCACATTTCGCAGTGAGTCGCTGCTTAAAAAGTTGCGATCGTGTTGCAGTTGCAAACTTCACAGCTCAGCACATGTGCCAATGGACAACCACTCAGTCACTAGGCGCAAGCTGTCGAGCGGCGGCTCTTCGAGAAGCGTGGTCCCCTGCCACCTCCCCCTCCGCCAGAGGGCTCAGAGAACACATGGTCACTCGTAAGACTTGCAAACAGGGTGCTTGTCCCATTACACATTTTCCTTGCTGCGATATTTTTTTTGCACGATGAGGGTGATCCCTGCAACGTAGAAGTGACATGAATGTCAAAGACGTGGCAAACAGACAGCTGCAGAGAGGTGAGTAACATGAATTGGCATCCGCAGGTCACATCTTTGGAGGGCTTCTGTTGGCCAAGCTACCAAACTCGTGTAATGCAGGATCCAGGCTTGGGAGTCTTGTCATGGTGAGTAATCATGTTTTGTACTGTGGCCGGGACGCCCCTCGTGACTTTGCATACCACCAGTACTGCCAAATGCCCGTGGAGCAAATGCTGCCTTTTTGAAGCTAAGATCGGCACCTCGTGGAACTTCACCGTCACCCTCGCCTTTTCCGCCTTTGCCCGGGCAGCAGGCAGCTACTCCCTGCTGCAAGATCAATAAAGCCGTCTGGAATGCAGCGTCTTTGGATTCTACTGCTCGTAATCGGTGGCAGCCATTGCAGATCATCAGCAAGTCATTGATGATACAGCTACACAGCTGTCAATGGTAATTACACAATCGACTCACTATAAAAAGCCAGCAATACAGACATTCCTTCCTTGAGATGTCCTGCCTTTTTGGCGGTGCGCAATGTGAGAGCGAGGCCTTCGCTGTGATGTCTGACACAAGAGGTAGGTTAGGCTGTTCTCACATGATGGTTCCGCATCGAATCTATTCGGCTCACTGAGCCCGATAGTGAGCGTCCGCAGCCAGCCTGGACATTCGTCCATGCTGGCCTGAAATTATTACAGGGCTAGGGAGAGAGTCGGGTTCTGCTAAGGTTTTGCCTTTGCCTTTTTCAGGCTTGAGTCAAGATGATGAACATGTAAAAGCTTGTGGCTTCCCCATGGCAGGAAGCAGTTTTAAAGCTGCCAGATGGCAAGGAGCACCGCATTAAGGTGCTCTGGCTCAGAGCTGTGATTGATGACTGTCCGACTGACAATTCCCAGTCACTTGAGGTGCTGCGGCCCACTCTCGGCGAAGAGCTTTTCCTGGACATGCAACATGTCTGCGACAGCTATACGATCTTTCAGAGTTGACCACCGAAGAGTTGGGAATGTGCCAGTACTGTGCCAGTATATCTAGTAGTTGCCGCTTGTAGGACATTCGGGACCTGCACCGGCCTGGAGCCAAGATATCTTGACAGTTGACCTTGCGCTGCCTCGCCAAGAACTTGTGCTGCTGTGCCTTGAAGCTGTGCAGGTCAACAGGCTTCTTCGTGTACGATCCAGGTTTCACATGTACGGGCTCCTGCATGTCGGCCATCACCTTCATTGATGGTCCAAAGGCGCTGGCTAGTTCCGCTAGATCTCGTCAAGTTCTCCTCTTGCACACTAACCGTGTGTTTGTATTTGTGTCTTCTTGGAAGTGTCACATGTCAGGGAGTCTGCCTCTACCGTGGGTATCCAGTGCCGGACTGGCTGACAGAAACGGTTCAGCCAAGTGTCACCTACAGCATCTTGAAGCTCTTGTGTTCACATCCGCGCAGGATCTGGTTGACTCTGCGCACGCACTGGAGGCTCAGTGGAAATTGTGAAGGTTGAAGTGTGGCTTCTTGTCCTAGTGATTGCATAGGTAGCATATCTGCTTTTGGTCGGCGAGAAACCTGATGCAGAACAGTACCTGCAATTTCAAAGGGAGATCAAGAAGCACATGATGCTTGGCAAGCAGATATTTCGCCATGTGAGCGACGCGAGTGCATGACTACAGCCTGGCGACAACATCAGCTCAGGCTGGTGCATGAAAAGGTTAAGGCGATGTTCGCAAACTTCACCATTAATGCTCACCCGATGGCCATCATGGTGCCTTGCCTGCCTTCGTTGCGAAGAACGGCAATGTGAAGGAATATTGCTCTGAAGCGTGTGTTTCGAACACGGAACTGTCTGCTCCTTTTAAACCCACATTCATCATGTTGCTCGAACGAACAGAGAAGATACCTTGCATATTCTTGGTTGACCCAGGATCCCCTCAGCAAGAGAACTGACAGTTTTGCGGCCTCGGCTGAGACAGAGTCAGGTCGCTGTAATTGGCGCGCTCAGCTCTGTCTTCAGTGAGCTGGATCCGTCGAACGAGTTGTAGCCTGACGGCATCTGGCGGCATCTGCTCCACTGGTGTCCGAGAGCCTGTAAGAGTGAGGCACCGCTGGCTGGCCTGCACACGTTTGATTGCCAAAGTGCCGGCTGCATTCTTAGAGGTCAAGCTGGGCAGAGCTCCCTTGATCAACGTGTGCCGAGTCTCGCGCTGTGAGGTTCTCGCATGCATGGCCTACAAAACATCCATCGGCCATGTGGCTGTTGTGAGTTAGGTCTGCTGCACGTGGCATTTGTGGGTTGAAAATCGAGCTTCCTAGCCAACCAAGGTCAACCCTTCATGTATCCCAGGGCAGACTTATCCTTCGCAGAGAACTTCCTGCTACCTGGCTGGGGCAGGTCTGACAGGGCAGCTCAACATGGAGCACATATCACAGCTGCTCATCTGAGGTACATGATGTTTGCCACCCCCATGGAGGAATATCAGGTAAACCCAGTCTGCGCAAAGGCAATCAATGCCTTCATGATCCTTCACATGGACCATGCCGCTTATAGCAAAAGAGCCGTATCACAATCACATCAACGGCGATTCGTTCAGCTGAAATCAAGTCTTGTGGCAGTTGCCTAAGGAGCAGAATGCGTCCACCTCCACCGTTCGCATCGCGGGCAGTTCGCAGGCAACGCTGCGTACGTTTGCTGCTCAGACCACCAATCGTTCAAGGCATTTGCTGGGTCTGAGGGTTGAATCCTTGGGCATTAAGATTAGCAACAGCCCTATACTGCGCTGCTACAAAAGCTCGACTAGCGGAGCAGTGTTTCAAGGACCCAGCAAGTCAAATCTTTTGCTCTGGACGACAGGCCAACCCTTACGCCTGCATTGCTGCAGGCTGGAGAGCCAGACAATTGCAGGACAAGCATAGCGAAAACAGACGCTCGGAAGCTGCTTTGAGGTGTTGCTTCGCTTTGGGGCCCGGCCCACGGCGGCGCCAACGAGGCGGTTGCCTGGCCAAATCCAGTGGGGCAGAATTATGGGGAAGACCTAGACCTGCCCGTGTGTCCACAAAGCAAGGTCATCAACATGTTGGAGCAGATCGGCAGCGAAGACAAAGTAGCTGAATTCGTGGCTGGTGTGAAGGCCAAGAAGGCCCGGGTACGGCTGCAAAGAAGAAGTGCTCAAAGTGCATCGGCAGTGCTTGCAAGCTTTTTTCATTTGTTTGTTTTCCTCGTTTTCAGGAGGGTGTACGCCTCATGGGCTTCGGCCATCGTGTCTACAAGAATTATGCTCCTCGGCACAAGAGGCGGGCATGTGTCGAGGGTAGTTGTGTATTTTCATCTAAGGATCCCAGAGCCCGGGTTATGAAGACTTTGGTGGCAGAGGCTTGGAGAGTGCAAGTGCAGGGTATTTAGGCATTGCGGAGAGGGTTATGTTTGCTGCCCCTCTCCTGTACTATGCATGAGAGCATCGGGTCCAGCTTTAGTTGCATTCCTGGATCCTCTTTTTCGGCAGTTTCGCAGTTTCATAACTCCCAAGCATGTAGAGCTTTCGGTGTTTGTCGTGCTGGTGCTTCGGCTTGGAGCCGAGGGGGAAACAATTGTGTGATCAATGATGCTGGGTGCTTGCTTTTCTTCTGTGTGGGGCCCGCGCAAAAGCAAAAGTTCGGCAACCCACTGCATCATCCAAGAGGAGAAACAAGCGTCCAGTGTCTATCCTGCTGGGGGGCGGTGCCGCTGCTCCATGTTCACAACGCTTAGCTGCAGCTAGCCACTAGCTGAAGTTAATCTGGAATGATTGTCGTCAATTCTAACTCTCAATAGTTTCTGCGGCATTTCTTTTCCCACCCCCGCGCCCCCCCCTTCTGTTTTCAATTCTCAAATAGTTTCTGTGGCTTGGCAGTTCTTTTCTCACCCCGCGAACCACCCCTCTCCCCAAACACAAACAATTTCTTGTGTCAACAGAACGATGCCCAAATGTACATGTGTTTATATAAGTGATTTCAAGAAGGAACCAAACGAGGCAGAAAACGCAACCGTGGTATTTATAAGTCCCCAAAAATGGAGACCCAAAAATAGACTCTTTTCAGAATCCATTCTATAAAGCACTCAGGCTGCATACCTTGTCTGGCACAGCGTAAGCCCCCCGAGATTGAGAGCTGACCAGGCATGGATATAGGAAACTTTGTCGGTGGGATTTGCAAACGCAGCGAAGCTGGAAAAAATAGAGGACAGACGTCCTGACAGCTATCTCATCCGCTTATGGACTCGCCTTGGCTTCCACGTTAGGTACTCAAGGAGCTGGGTGTGGAGGATCCGCTGCTAGGCAGGACCTGCCAGCCTTGCATGTTTGCAGCCCACACTCTGCAGGCATCGCCCAGGAGTTGGAGAAGGTGGGTTAAGAGCAGTGGATGGTCATTTGCATGTTGCGCAGACGTGAGCTTTCAAATGGGCTGAGTTTGCTTCCGCCGATTTCCACCAACCTCTTTTCAATAGATAAATGCTATGTCTTGAGGAGGGAATTAAGCAATCAGCCTGGTGGTTTGCGCAGCATTGCGCAGCATGCGGCAGTTGCAAGCCATCAAGCTAGGTGGCATTGAGTGACAGTTATTTCATCGATCGCAAGCTCTACCCCAACGTCGACTACTACTCGGGAATCATGCTGCGAGCCATCGGCATCCCCACCAGTATGTTCACAGTGACATGGCAAACTGATGGCCATGCTCTGGCACAGACAAGCAGAGCCACCTTGTCAATGTGCTAAGGTGATGTTTGCTATGTCCAGAACTGTCGGCTGGGTTTCCCAGTGGAATGAAATGGCCTGTGCCTCAGCCTTGCTGGATCTGGCGAGCGGAGGCGAGCGGAGGTCTTCTGCTTCCAGCTTTAAGGTTTCGGAGAAGCAGATGCGCATTGGCCGTCCAAGGTGCTGGAGTAGGTGGGCTAAAGGTTGAACGCATAGAACCTCGAAGCCCGGAGGCAGCTTTATGTGGGCCCGGGTGAGCGGAAAGAACCTTGGAAGGTGGCGCAAGGGCAGGAGCTATCATGCCCACTCTGATCAGATGATCAGCTGAGGCAGTGTGCAATGTGCCCTCCAGGAGCTTGGCGACGCCAGCAAGGAGGTCACGATGAGCTCCTCCCAGGGCCCGATCCAATTCAAGCCTCGGACGCCAGGCAGCAGGAAAGCCAGAACAGGCGAAAGGCAAGCGAAAGGCAAGCTATGCAAGCTCACATGTTCTAAACACCTGGCCTCTCCTGGCACAGCCAAGGAAGTCTTCCTCATTCAGGACTGCCGGAGTGGCCTTTCTTGCGGTTGCAGACGTTGCAGAAGCTCAGACTGCGGCCAGGATGGAGCTCCCTGACGTCCCGACGCGGTGACGGTCAATCAGTCAATCAGTCCTGCTCATCAACGACTTTGCTGAAGCCTGATGGCATCACGCGTGCATGAATTCCAAGCATACCCTGCTTGTTCCATCCAGCAAGTCATCCTGCCCGTTTTCCTCGGTGAATTGAGCCGTACGTCTCTCTGGGCAGTGATGCCAAGCTTCAAGTTCCATTCGGCCAGGCATCAAGTTGAGCCTGCACGAAGTCCTGGTGGCATGCACCTCTTCTCAGCAGTTTGATTGGTCCGGGCAGCTATTGAACCGTTTGACGTTCATTTGCGGAGCGGTGAGTCCAGCACTGCTGCGGAGTCTATGTGTGGCTGCAGAAAAATGTGTCACCAACACTGCACACTTCATCTGTTAACAGGACAACAAACATAGGAAACCTCTGGAACCTCAAGCTCCCTGAAAATCCCTCCGCAGGCGTTCAAGCAGCCAGAAGGTGCTGGGCTTGGCAATTTCTGCTTGCAGCAAACGATGCAAAAGTCACCAAAGCATTGGGACCTGGATTTGATCAAGCTGGCAGAATCTGTCGCAAAGCTTGTCCTCGTCATGGACGGTGTTGTAGCAAGTACTCGCAGCAGTGCCGCAGATGCAGATGCGGAAGCGATACAAGATGGGATCATGATGCTAGATAGCCTGAACAGCCTGTCGAAGAGACGTGCGAAAGCTCCGAAACTGCTGGGCCTTTTGCTAGAGTGGATTGGCTGCCCCTCAAAATTTTCATCCAAGCTGGTCAGGTGTTTTCGCAGCAACCTCCCCTGCATGGAGCTGAGACTGCTGTGAAGGTCCTGTTACATCCCACTTTAAGCGCCTCCGGCTCAGGCCGCCGACCCCAGAGGCGATCAGGCTCTCCCATGTAAGATTAGACGGAATGCAGACAGGAAGCAGTTCCATGCCGGCGCAGCTGATATTTCAGCAGCGGCATGCAACCATGCAGTAGCAGGTTGGTTGGGTAGGGTCACTGCATTTTAACAGTACGGCATTTGCACAACACAGCCATGAGCTGTTCAAGTGTTGCGAAGTCTGATGTTCTTCTTGCTTGGGGCCATGGTGCTGACGTTGGTTCTGGATGGTCCTGGATGACCCTGCCATGACAGTCGAGGCAAGGACTCCGCTTGACAGCTTGGGCATTGATTCTGCTGACGACTTCGCTGTGGAGCAAAACGTGTGCGATGGCGTTTCTGATGCTGCGGTGGTTCGTAGTGTGACTGCTGCTTGGCATGTGACTAAAATGCTGGCTGATACAAAGCTCGATGAGAAGCCGCTGATAGCACCACCCTCAAAGAAACGGCGCCCGACGCTGAGCATCATTGCTACGCGCCCCAAAGCCAGAACTGTGCCCCCCGCGTGCTTGCTTCAGAAACCGCTTTGCGCTATATGCACTATGTACAAGAGCACTGATCCGGGCAAGCCACCACCAAGTGATGACACGCAGCACTTGCTGGACAAGCTGTTCCCAGTAGCATCGGCGACGGGTTCGTCAAACGTGGATCTTGGCGCCCAGTTTATAGCGGATCATAGCAGATCCAATCCGGATCAGCCCACTTGTCGAATGTGCGCTGCAAACGGTCAGCACGGAGCAGCTACACTCGCGCAGGCGCCCTTTGCGTTACTAATAGGGTGCTGGTACCATGAC
>CAJNIZ010010413.1:39014-74575 GCA_905231905.1 Symbiodinium pilosum | reverse complement strand
TCGTGGTTGCAACGCCCCCTCTGGACACTTTCCATTCACAGCGCATTGCTGCTGATATGCTGTACTTGCAGCCATCCGTGCATATCCGCGCTGGCGCAGGCTGGGCGCAGGGAGCAATTTACGGGCGCGGCCAGCAGACAAGTGGAGGTTTCAGACTGCCGGCCTATGGCCTAGGGCGATACAGGCAGAAGTTGTTGTGCTCAAGGCGTTGCCCAATTCTCGCAGGGTGGTTCCAGCAGAAGTGTGCCAATACATTTGCCACGCCTACTGTGCGTTGTGACGTATGCAGCGATTTCTGCTCTCCAGCTGTATTCCGTGGCCTTGTCCATGGCGCGGGCCAATCTTTCGGATTTCCCGTTCTAACGGCGCCCGGGGGTGCTGCTTTGGCCTAGCTAGCTCTTGGCGTGTCATTTGCGGCTGTCACTGTTGCGTGTGACCCCAGTTGCTGCTGCTGTTGTGGCAAGGTCTTGTGTAACATCGTTCAGTTGCACGACGTACTTGACTCTCAGGTGGCATCTTTGCGGCCATGGTCGGCTTCCAGTAGATTTACCTTGGTGCTCATTGTTTGTTAAACTTTACGTATACACCCTAACTCACTGGCAAGTAGCCTCGGTAGCATTTTCACTTTTGTGTTTGGTCAATTGTATTTGGCTCAATACTCCCCCTTTTAGCTGAATAGGCAGTGGGAATTACGAGCTATAAGCCATATACGATTGGCCTACATCATGCATCAAGCAGGGCTTCATGAGACCACCCGTGAGAAAACAAAGTTCGAAGCAAGGGACTCATTGCTGCTGTGATATGAACGTATTATCACCCAGTCGCCCTTTTACATTGTTGGGGGTTTGCCGTGTCAGCAGGTGAGTTCCCGGAACCCAATGCGTCAGGGGCGAGATGCCGAGGTCACGTGCCTGTTTCGAAAGCACCCGAGATTTGTCAAGAGGTCAGGTTGCCTTGGCGGGAGATGTCCATTGACATGCCCGTGTTGGCTCGGCTGTACTGGAGAATTTTGAAAGGGCTGTGGTCCATGCTGGGGCCCGTCGCTCCGGGTGCTTGTGTGTCACGGCTGTCACGGTGGGCTCGTAGCTCGTGCAATTGCCCAGTGTACCGCGCGTGAATCACAGGGTAGGTGGCAAGCTGTTTGGAGGACGCCGCAGACAGCGGCAGGCAGCTGCTGCAAAGGCCCATGTGTGCCGTGCTAGTGCGTGAATCTGCCCATTTTCTTCTTTCGGCCCACCTCACATCCGGGAGGGAAGACATGGCGTCAACGCAGGCAATTACTGAATTTGCCCGAGGAAAATGTTAGCTTCATCATCTCACTGTTCGAGATTTATACATTTGCGGAAATGTTCACAAAACTACATGCGCGTCCCTTTGACCTGAGCACAGCAGTGGGCACTTTGAATAGGGTGGCGGCCCAAACATCCGCCATGGCACCGGAGCCATGACCCATCATTTCACGATTCAGGGTAATATGTGCATGGATCTGAAGCCAGGTTTGGGGCGAAGCTTGCGACATGATGTGCAAGAGATCCGCCGGGCAAGTGTATGTGCGAGTATGCAGGCCGCTAAACTTCGAGGTCGGTTTGATTCGGCAAGTGTTGAGGAATTCGGCAAAGGCGCACAGGTAGCTTGCCATGCAGTGGCAACACTTCGACGAGGTCGCTCCAGTGTTGGAAAGCTCATTGTTTTTTGTTCAGCAATTAGTAACCTTTGTTCACGCCAACAGCACATAGTGCTGTGCACGGACGCGTCTTGGGAAACACGGGATATGGATGCGCCGGATTTACGGGCCATTTTGCTGGGGAATAGCCTTATGGGACCACCTAAAGCATTTCTGCCAGTCCCGCAAAACATCCTGGATGCCTGCAGGGTCGCGGCGAGGATGTTATTCCTTATGTGGATAACACAGGGATCTGCAATGCGCTCGTGCAGGGTTCCAGTGTCTCGTCCGACACTTGCTCTGGCTCCACAAGCTGCCGTGCTTTTGTGGAATACGTTCTTGCCCACCTCAAAAATTTGCGGCTCGTGTGGTGCGGAAAGAGAAATACTGTCGCTCCGCCTATGTTTTTCAAGGGCTGGGCACGAGACCAAGTTGCGCAAACGAGCGAAGCTCAAGCCAAGCTGCCGGGACTCCGCAGGACTTTGGGCGCCTGTTGGTGTGTGTGATGTTGTTGTGTCGGCCCTGGACAGGTTGCGCCCAGGCCGTCACCCAAACCAGACCCTGCCAGCTCTTGCGGCGCGGGGTTGCAGGTGTTGCAACCGCGAAAAGGAAACATTTTTGAAACATTTTAGGACGATTGTCTCGGATGTGGGGACCCCCAAAAATTCCGAAAATTTGCAATCGGGATCCCCCCCGCTCTTTCGGGCTGAGGGAGAAAAGAAAAGGGCTTCCACATTTTTCGTGTCCTGAGACCATCCAGCGCGCCCCAAGGCAGATAACATTGAACATGAATGGCAAACCTCTCCGAATAACGTGGCTTCCAGGAGCCTACAACAGCATGTGGCGAGCCAAGCAGTGAAGACGAGGACCTGCGCCGGGCTTGCCACTGTTTTCATACACACGCGCACTTGCCAAGTTTTTTATGCGGATTTTTGCAGTACAGGCTTTGCAGGACAACCTTGTGTTTGTCACTGCCATTGAAGCATATTGGCGACAAGCACGAGATCGGGGCACACATTGGATAAAGCCACAAAGAGATTCGGCAGGCCCTCGCAGAGGCGCCCGCGCCCTAACGCTCTGGACTGCAGAAGAAGCCCAGTGCAGCCCGGAAGATTTAGCCAGAAGGCTGAGCGAGATTTGCGCACTTGCAGACCATGCTGGTTCGAGGTTCTGGAATAGTTGCAAGCAGGGGACACCGTCAACAACGCATGCGCCTGTCCCCGGCTTACCTTGCGTCTGGCCACCAGCCGCTCTGAAGCTGTTGGCCCACTGAGGCCACTGCGACAATGCTTTCAAGCCGGACAGCTAGGCCAGGGCGTTGCAAACCCATTTACAGGCATGTTGTAGACATGTGTAACCATGCAGGACACGGATACCGCGGCGAGCAGCACCGGCGGGGCTTTCCATGGCGCCGAGGCCAAGGGCTTCTTTAGCTCCATGTGCAGAGCTCGCTGGCACAGTGGCACAGTGGCACAGTGGCACAGTGGCACAGTGGCACAGTGGCACAGGTCTACTTCTGAAAGCCCTGCACCGCGGGCACCAAGCTCCTCTGCGCGGGCAGGGGCCCCAAAAGCACCCCAAGTTGTGGAACTTCTTGTGTTTTGGATGTTCTGTCTGGAAGAATGGCACGACAACAAAGCGTCTGACTCTCAAATACCTGCTGGCAGGATGAAGCGGCAGAGGCCATTCTTCTGCCCAGCAAGACTTTGAACGTTTTTGCCTAAGTATCGTTTCGTCTAAGCCCGCTGCCAGGATTAGGCTACGCAGGAGACCAGAAGGCAGGAAGGGACCTTCTTCAACTTGTCTACTACTCCATGTTCTGTTCATGAATTCGGAAGGCTAGCCTGGCCGCCGCCTAATCATGCCTAATCAACACCTGCAGCACTCACAGCATTGCACATGAGCGTGTCAGGGCAAGCAGTTCCGCACAGCAAAAGGACAGTCTTCCCGGAAAAGATAGGGCACAAGCTTAATGATTTTGCATTTGTCATGTGCTAGATAGAAATCTGTGCTGCAAACACGTGACCAAACAAATTAAAGGGTACCTACTGGTGATCCAGAGGATACTCAGTGCGTTTGGCAGGCCAATCTGCGCAAGCTTATCTCACTAGTGTCTTGGATGTTGGATGCCACTCAATCCGTGACTTACCGCTGGAGACTGGGCAGTAGGCTACCATAGAATCAGCAAATCAATTTATGGCAGTATGTATCTGAGCAGAATCTTTAATCATGACGGAGGCTACCAAGACTTTATCAGAATGACAGGTCTGGTTTCTGATGCTCAGTGCAGGTGGGACTTGGACTCTGATTCGCTCCGTTAGCGGCAGCCCAGCCCCAAAACGGGGTGGCTCCATGGCAGATTGGATCAGTGTGTGCAGTCCTCAAGTTCTTCACAGTCTCAGTAGGAATTAAGGCACACGGCGCACGCCAATATGTGCCAGTGAGGATAGTAAGGAGACATAACCCACTCGAAGCAACAGCAGCTATCAGTCAAATACCACCAAGTTTCACTCTCGCAGAAGCCCGCGAAGCTGTGCTCCGTGCCTGCCGCGCAAAGATCATGCACCCACGTGGGGATTGTCCTAAATTACTGTCAATACGGGGTCCTATATTTGGGTTCCTATTATAATACGGGGCCCTATATACATTTCCCCCATTTTGGGAACAGTAATTTAGGGAAACTTCCACGTATCGCCACTTTGCGGAAGCATCTAGCAGCATGTAGCAGTAGTCTGAAGGTTGTATTTTGCACTCAGCTGGTATGTATAAGCGACAGACAGGCACCGGCTGACTCGGCTGACTCTGCAAACCCCAACCCGTTTAGCACCCAGAGCTTGGCAAACTGCAGTGGGCAAGCTGAGATTTGCGCTGCTGAGGGGACCGTGTGTTCTGCTCGTCACCAAGTGCGGCATGGGCGCGAGGATACCGCTCAGCTGGAAAAGGTGGGATGGAATTCATATTGCATGGGGTCTGACAAGAACGGGAGATAGCGGGAGCCTTTTCAAAATGCATCTGTGTGGTATTCGTGACTTGTGCCAAGCATCTGTCAGAATTGGCCTCGGACGTCGTGGCGGATGCGGCAAAAGAGTGCTGAAGCACCTTGGCACCTTTGTTTGATTGGCCTTCTTTGTGCAGATTTTCTGTAATATGTAAAATGTTGCGGCATGTTACTGCCAATTGTGTGCTATTTTGCCCTGTACTTGTATCGCTTTCTTGTTGCTGGTACTCTGGTGGCTGCACGGTCTGCTTTCGCTGATTGCGCATGCTACAAAAAACCCTCACCATCCTGCATGGATCTGAAAAGTGTGAGGCTGCGTACTTTGGTGTTCTTGGGGAAGGAAGGGCAGCGTCGGTCAGTCCAAGAGTCCCTGGGTCCGTCAGCCGTCGGTTTGAGGCACCTTGGACCTTGACTAGGCAGTCGTCGCCTCAAAAAACCTCACTATAAAGAAGTAAAAGCCCAACACAACCTGACACCACAAACTTCGAACATGGACAGCTAAGCTTGGGTCCCCAGCCCCTAAAACCTAGATATATAGACCTTGACAACCCATCACCGTAAAATGCAGATAATTCAGGACCCCAAACCCTAATCCAAAGAACGCCAAAGCGGTCTGTAGCGAGCTCAACAAGAGAAAGCCTGCCATGTTGGGCCGTTGGCCTGACATAGCCTGCAAGCGTCATTGGGCATCTGGATGAATATGGTGCCTGTTCGTGCCTGTGTATGTAACCTCTCCTAGTGCGCGGACTTCTCCAAACATGCATCGGGCTGGCAGGGTGGCTGACAATGACGCTGTTGTCGCAGCATGCAGCTCAGGGATCTGTATCAGGCTGAAGCAGAGCCACGCCGGTCATGTGCCAGTATCCGAGCAGTTTTAAATCTCGCGCAGCGCATAGTAGTACTGCTGTGTGCTTCACATCAAGCAGTGCATGACTTGCTCGCAAACGAGCCCGAGGCGTGCGTCGTGTCCGGAAGGGACATGCGGGAGCCAACCAAGCCTTTGGAAGCGTTCGGTGCTAAGAGAAAATACTGCATAGATCCGCAGAGACAGAACTGATTCCACGGTGGTGATACATTGTTTTCTGTCACATGCCGGTGTACTTCTATAGTAGCCAAAAGCTGCATTCGGCATCGAGGCGAAGTAAACAGGTCCAGACATGTGCATTCACGTGCTGCCGTTTGGCGAGCAGAGGCTTCAGCTGTACCTCAGAGACCACGCAGATTCTTCAGAGGCAGTCTCTGCTGTGGTCCGGGTTGGGGTTTGTGGTCATCCTTGCTGCCTGCGGCCTGCCATGTCACTCCTGCCGTGCCTGAGGCCGACTTTGAAAATCTACCTAGCGAGGACTCGTTGCCTTGGCCTCGAGACTTTCGATAACAGATCGTGCATCACCCGCACGCGAGATGATGCAGTCTTTTAAATTCGGCTCTCATATTAACGGGTTTCCAGATTTTAGGGATATCCGTTTTTGACAGTCCCTCTTATGAGAATTCGAGTATTTTTGGGTCTATATTGGAGTCCAGCTATTTGTTTGTAGAAATTACCATGTGGCCCATGTAGTGTAGCAAACGTCATGCGCTTCCCTAGCCTGGCATTCGCCCAGGTTGTACAAGAAACAGGAAGACGAAGCAAAGAGCAAGCACGTTGCTCAATTGTTTCAACGTTGGTGAGTGTGCGGCTTGTGCTACCGATTTCGAGCTATTCTCAGTGATCATATGGTGTGGCACCGATGGCCATGCTTGCGCGCTTCAGGTACGAGGAAGACATGGATGCATTTCGCAAGCAGGAGCAGCTGTGTTGAAAGCTGTAGTCTTGAAAGTCGTGACTTGCCAACTTTCTGGACTGGTCACAGAACTTGAGGGCAAAGCGAAGTGCTGTGCAATTGAACAGGCAGAAAAATCATCGCGTGTCACACCAGCCTGTCCGGCAGGATGTTGAGGAAGTGCTGCTTGGCAGCACCGGCGGGGCGGTGACACGGATAAAAGTCAGCAGGGTGCCGAGTGGTGTGAGAACTGGTATCTGCTAGTCACTGCTAGCGGCTGTTAACCTGCAGTTGCTTCACACCAGGCACAGTTCCCGTTGTGGCCAGGTTACTGAGAGGCTGCTTTTGCGTTCCTTTTTTGTGACGTGGCCGATGATGTGAAGTGTGCAGGCCGGGTGCTTGCCAAGACGAAGGGCCCTGACCGGATTTGTGTGGTCGGCATCCCAAAGACACCAGCAGCACACGTATTTCTGCACACGCACGTGCCGCCTTGGCCTGGATTGAGCGTGTCGGCGGCTCGCATGCACGTGAAAGTGCTGCACATCTGCCCGGCAAACGCTGTGCAAACGCTGAGCTGTTGCGTCACCTCAGCCACGTCCGGCCTGCCAAATCAACAGCTGTTTCAGGACTGTTTCAGATTAAAAGGACGTTCAGCGAACTGAGGATTGCTGGAATTATTGAAGTTTCAGCGAATCAATATGATAGTGACGTGATTGAATATGATTGAATGAGGAGATGGACTCGATGACCCAATGGCGTGCCTCACAGAGAGAGGTGCTCCATTCAATGGATCATACTTCGTGGGCATTGGGGACGAGGATGTTACAGCCCCTACGCTGCCAGTGATCCCGTTACCCTGTCACAACGATTGTAGCAGGTGCTTGAGCCATGTTGTCACATGGCCGATGGCGTGTCATCCTTGTGGGGGGGGGCATGTGAACACTCCTCTTGGCAGTTGGGCATGTGCGGGATTGCCGCACCTCTTATGCCCGGCTGCGAAAATCCGCCTGCACAACTGCCACCTAGGCAGAGCCATATAAGCTGAGCCATCAGCTGCAAACCACAGCATACGTTGGGTCCTTGACCTCTTGCCTACAAGCCCCATATATAGTTACTGGTCTCCTGCGGCCCACTTCTTTTTCTGGATAATTCCTTTGGTACCTAGCCCCAAAATGCAAAAAAGCAACTTATTCACAGTCCATCCGCTGGCTCAGCAGCTACTCGCGTGCGTGTACTTGATACCAATATCTCAGCACTGCCCAGGACGCCCTTTCTGCAGGAATCGTGTGCTCCCACATACGCTTGCTTTTGCTCCACAGCTGATGCATGCTACAGCCAGCTTGTTCTTGCCCAACATCTGGTCAGGCTGCATGCAGGGATTCTCTGGGATTCCTCCATTTATCGAGCAACCAAAATGTCATCTACACGACCGTGGTCGCATGTGGTCGCGCAAGTACGAGCAACGCATGCCACACGGTCTTGTACGTGTTGACTGCACATACAGCACTCAGACCCTTCAAGAGACTTGCAATGCGAGCACTATTGTCACGGTGCAAGGCTGCTGGAAGGATGCACTTCAGAGGGTGAAGTTCCTGACCTTCGAACCAAATTCATGCCTTACTACACTCACCTCAATCTCAGCTTCGAATTTGCTGAAAGCCTTGCCTTGTCGATGGGTCTACCAAACCCTGGCCCCTACTTGAGAACGATTCCGGTTCGCGCCCTGGACCAATGAGGTATCGCTCTATATATACATATATATATATATAGATACTCATATACAAATACACGCCCATATAAGCGCAGTGTGTCCTGGAAGAGTTTGGTCTCTATCAGGTATCGCAAAGTCATGTGAACTATATAGTAGCTACAGCCGCCAATTTGGAGTAAGTTCGACTCATCCTGAGAATGAGTGCGCTCAAGACAGATACCAGGTTTCATGGTCCGTGCTACAATTGCACTTGATACTCGTGAGCTTCTCCTGGATGTACTCTAAAGTTCAGATTTTCCTGCAGACGACCACTCAAGCGCTCTTCAAATGTAGGATGTTACCACGGATGTTGCCCTCAGTGAACACCTACGTCTGTTTCTCGATGATGATTAGGAGGCGGAGGATGTGTTGCCTCCATCGCTACTGTAGCGGCTGAGTGCCATCCCTCGTTACAAAAACATTAAAAACCTAGACGCCTTTTGAGGACCAGGCATCCCCAGCCAGTAAGACTGCCTTCTCAGCTTTCGGGCTGCATGGTTCCAGGTTGACCACGCGAAGGGCACAGAGACATCCAGGGCACCGCTGTTACTTTCCCATTTTGACACTTCGTGCAATGCCGCATGTTGCCGTATCTCGCTGGCTCTCTGCTGCATCAACCAGACGCTGTGGCTAACACCTGTGATGAAGATCTCCCTCTGATAAGAACTGCAAGAACTGCAAAGCCGCACGCTGTGAGGCTTGGATTTGTCTCTCTGTACGGCTTGCGGTTGTTTTGGCAACCCCTTTTGGCATTGATGGCTCGGCTGCATTTCTCTGATGCCAGCTCAAGGGAGTTAATGGATGTTAATTGGAGTTATCACAATAAAGCTAGACCACAGTAACTGGCCCACCGACTACCTACTCGTACATCAAGATACTCAGGATCTAGGGACTGACGCAGGCGCGGGCAACGCCAGAGGGCAAATTGCGTGCAGGTTTAGTCTTGCGAAGGCCGGCTCCAGAATCGCGCCGCGCGCGTGCGTGCACGCATCATCAGCGTCATTAGGGTCTGGTTCTCTGTTTTGGTCCCCCCAATCCACATTGGAGCCACTCTAGTTTTGAAAAGGGTCCGTGCTGATGATGCTTTTTTTGGGGGTCTTTGGTTCAACGATTCCTCTGTAGTGCTGGAGAAGCGGAGGTCCGGTGATGCAGCGCCCCGTATAGCCAAGCTATGCTGGAACGAGTGCAAAGGGGCGTTGCCTGATTGGTTCAGTTGTCTCGAGGATGATTGCAACCTGGCGATTCTTCCTCACCTTCCCCAAGCTCAATCCAGGTCTATTGTGTTGGAAAGTGAGCACCCTGTACTGAATTGATGAAGGGTTCCTTTCGCTCCTTTTCATAGGTGCGTGCTCTGACAGCACATGTAGTCCATTTGGTAATGACCAGTCAGGAACGTTGTTAAGCTCAATTGACTCCATCCATCCACATCCAAAAAACAGTGGGCCGTGCTGGTCTTTAAGCGCCAAGGGCAGGAGAAATATGGAGAAACCACTCTTCTGCATACTCAACTCTGAGTGCCTTTCGGATTTCGGCTGCGAACCATTGCGTGACCGTTCTGGCAAACTCCGTCCGAGCTCAGCAAGCTCTTGCTGGCGACAGCTTTGGACCGAGGCATCGCTGCTGTCTTCCATCGAGGATGACCGGGATGAGACTGGCAAAGACCCAGTGAAGCCTGGCACCTTTGAGCGTTTTTGGCTGTCTTCATCTGCCTTTCTTATTCCTTTGTTGAGGTCCACAGCCGCGACAAGCTCCGCCTCTTCGCGGCTTCGAAGGCCCCTGCTCGGATACCAAAGATCGCACGGTGCTCCGGATGCGCGACCAATTTCGGGGCTTCGCTGCTCGTTGCCCAAGGGACGGCGACGCTTTGCTGATTTTGCTTTGCGGCAGGGAAGATGGAGCGCCCAACAGCGCTGCCGGTGGCAGCTCTCTCCAAGGTTGCCGAAGTTACGTAAAATTACACCGACTAAGACTCGAGCCAAGAAGGTGTAGGTAGGCAATGGTGCGAGGCGATAGAGAGCTCTGGTGAATTGGGTTAAGCCTTGAACCCGCGAGTCAAGCAAGATCAAGAATGACTCTTTGAGCAGATCTGGTGCAGGTGTTGCAACTGCAGAGCCTGTGGCGCAGCAAGCCAATTCGGTGCCCCTGGACGAGCAGGCAAGCCGACCAACTTGTGAGTTTGGGGTTGCTTGGTGTACGTGCAGGTTCCGGCTATTCCTCTTCCTGTGGAGCGTACTCCACGCTCGAAATTGGTGCAGAGCCTTGCGAAGCGAAGGTGCGCTGCATGAAGCCCAAGACCCATCAGCGTTTGTCAGAATGAAGACGCTTTCCGACAGGCGCTCCTCCAACATGTCATCGCCCAGGCCTGAATAGCCGCAGTCATCTGCAGTCTGCAGATGTCTGCACAGCACAGGCTCAATCCATCTGCCATCATCTGCCAGGCAAAGATCTCCGAGAAGTCCTGGCTGGGATCCTTGGCCTCGCTGCTGGACGGGCCTACTCTGCCATTTGACAACCTTGAATAAAGCTTTCACAAGCTTGCTAAGGCTAGGAGTGTACAAGCGCACCCTCACAAGCCTCCTGCTGCCTCCCCCACCATTCAACCCAGATGCTGGCTTTTTGGCTAAGTTCAAACCTCGATACGGCTGCTGAAGCCAAAGCTTCGGGTGCTGAAGACGCTTGGCTGCAGGGCAACAAACGTGCACAAACACCACACAGCCTTGGTTCTGCTGCAAGCAGGATGGTTGCTTGATCTGGGTTCTGGATTCATCAGTTCATCGGTACACACAATACGCACAGAGTCACCTGACCTTGTGCCGGCTTGTTTGCTTTTGGATGTCATGCATGCGAAGCTTTGCAACTTTGAGCCGACAGATCATTTAATCAGCGGTCGTGTGCTGATCAAGCACATGTCTCGCCGAGGAGCCCCTTCTACATAAAGAGGGACACTATAAAGGTCGCCATATTTGTCCAGCGCTCAGCTGCTAAATGCGAGCATGATGCAGTGAATGGGTCTTGCGCGTGGTGCTTTCCAACAATGTGAATGGCCCCGCAACTGTTCGCACAGCTCGATTCAAATTGTGCAATTTTGCGCACAGCAGCTCCTTGCGATTGTTGCCTTTTGCAAGCTCATTTGTAAGGCAAGGAACTCATGTCAAGTTCAATTGAATTCAGCTGAGGACCTCCAGCTCCGTCGCTTCCTGCAGCACACCCAGAGAGCTCTTTCTTGTAGAATCTTGTAGAAGCTTCTGACCGTAGTGCATCGTGGTACGTTGCGGCACCTCCCCCCAAATGTCCTTGTGGCCTACATCAAATGGAGCTTGCATGAGTCCGCTGGCTTTGCATTTCTTGGGTTAAGGGAGAGACCTGTCACATGTGCGGTGCTGATGTCCGATAGATCCCACTAGCAACAGATAGTTCCAATTGTTTCCAAATGCCATGAGCTCGCAAGCCTGTAACAGTGGATGTAGTTGCAGCGCTTTGTGGAATTCTTTGATAGGTCCTCGGCTCCATGAGCCTCAGCCCGGCTCAGCTCTCAGCCATCTTGGCAGCTTGCACTTGAAGGTGCAGCCTTTGCCTTGCAGGCAGCGAGCCGGGAGTGCCATGTAGAGCGCCAGATGCTCAGAAGATCCTCACTTGGACTACTTGGAGCACGCAGGACGTTTTCATGCCTCCGTGCTTGAGGGCTTCGGGAAGGGTGACAAGCTGCCTCTAGTAGGCGGCACTAGCCATATCTCCTGCCGACGGACGAAAGGATCCATGATGGTTCAGCACCGAGCGTCGCTTGTGAAAGTTGAGTTCAGCTTGAAAGACGACAGTGTTACGACAAAAGGCAACTTTCCAAACTCCGCAGGCTGGCGTGCTTGTGTAGCTCATCCAACAATCGTGGTGCAGTCGTGGCGTGACCTGCATGACACAACCCTCTGCAACGTCCAGCATCTCTCGAAACCATGCAAGCCAACTATGCGTGACAGCCTTGACAGATGAACCAAGCATTATGCAATCCATGAATTCTCATAGTATTGTCGTGCGTTCACGCTGAAGGTTGCAACTCAATTGTATTTGCATGCACCTGATCTTCTTGAATGTCGAGGTCGGCCAAGAAGGCCGCGGGACTTGCAGCTGCTGGTCAACATGGCCTGGCTGGACCTCAGATATCGTTGTTGTACAGATGACAATTCATGGATTCCGGATTCATGGAAGCTTGCGCAAGTCTGGTACGTCTACGAGGTTGGAATGCGAACAGTAAAGCAAGTTCGAGAAATGCATATTGCCCCTGCATCAAGAGACCTTCACCACAGACAGACTTTGCTGACAAAGACGTACAACATGACCTTGTGCAAAATTAGCTGCACGAGGGGAAGCGACACGCAGGTGGATGAATCGCATGAACTGCAAGCCATTTGGGTTGATCACGACATACCCAGGTGTATCAGCCCAAACATGAACAGCACGTTGAGTCTGCCGTCTGCGGGTCAGGGATGGCTGCGGTTGCCGTCTGCCAAGTAAAGGAACGAGGGAAATTGATTCAAAGCAGCTGAGCGCAGTTGAAGACGTCAAGAGCTTTCGAGCTGCCGTATGCAGCGTGCATGGTATCGCATGGTCTCCAATTTCCCAAGGCCCTTGGAGCTGTGCCAGCACAGCTACCCCCAATTATTTCAATTCGCTTGGTGTGATTCAATGCAGCGGACGCGTGCAAAGAGACGCATGTAATGGATAATTAATTCGCAGCTCGAGCAAGGGGTGGCAGATAGTTGTTTCTGAGCAGGGATTGCTGTCCTTGCTGTGTGCGTGGGGTGTGCCGTAGACATCCGTAGACATGAATAACCTAAAACGCCTCATTTTAGGGTACAGGAGAGATAGGCGCCAGCATCACTGGGATCTGCTTCGCCACTTTTCGGCTTCTGATACCCTTCGGTTTACATCCAGGAAGAAGTGAAAATAGCTTTGTTGTAAACACCGCATGGTCATGATGCGGGATGCCGAAAGATGCAGGGTCGGCAACACAAGCACCCCCAACTTGCCTTCAGACTTGTGTTTTTGGTTTGGCTCCCCTTGGGCAAAATCTCACGAGAATTTCTGCAGCCCACTAGCAGCAGTGGCTTGGTTTGTCCGGTCTGCTCAGGGCGATGCACTGATGTCCCATAATTACGAGCTCCACACGGTCCTACACCCTAGTGGAAGAAGTGTCGTACGTACTTAACTTGTCCTGGTTCAATACATTTCACTACTGCTAGATCTCCTAGCTGCGAGGCCGAACTGCCATGGCCAGATCTGTGCTGCGAAATCCAGCAGCGCTGCTTCTGATCGCAGCCTTGGCAAAAAGCCGTGAGGCGACGCGTGAGGATCCAACCACGACAAGCAAGACCACGACCACTACCCCGACGACCACCACCACCACAACTACCACCACAACACCTCGGTGCCCGTGGCAAAGCATTTCTAGTGCAGATGTGTGCTCATGCATGATGTCATAGCTACCCAGAAACACATTCTTACAAGTGGTAGCCAGCAGAATTAGTTCTTGCCGGCGAAGAATCGTCCTCTTTGAAAGGAATCATGCTCCGGCATGGTTGGGTGCTGCCTGGGTGGCCTCCTCCTTCAGTGACTGCACCCAATGCAGCTTCGGCCCCTTGAACTGGAAATTACGAGTGTCAATCTGAAGGAAGCTACAAGTATCCCTTCACATCTCATAGCAAGAAGTATTTCGGCTAAGGCTCAGTGCAGATTCGGGAGGTCAAGTGCGTGGCAGTCTTTGAAAATGCGTTATTGCCGCCGGAGCACCGTGCCAGCTCAACATGATGGCATGATTTGGCATGCTTAGTCGTCCCAGTTCTTTCAACCTTGGAGAATATACTTTGAGCCTGTGCAGGAGATCTGCGAGAATCTGCCAGCGCCTCCTACAACAAAAGACTGTGACTGTTCGGTGCTGCCCTGCAATTCTGCGCTAGCATCGAAGTGCCCAAGCCAGGCCAAGGGATTTTTGAAATTCTTGTGGTGGAGTCAATTCGGCCGACCTGACAACCAGTAGTGCGTAGAAATGTAAAGCAGGCGCGACAGACACGCAGCCCCCACAATCGTCCGGCATACGAGTTGGATCTTATACTACGGCAGTGTGTTCGCATCGTGCAGATTGTCGCAAACTTTGCTTGCTACGCTGTTGCAGACTGGAGGCTACCTGCACCTCACCAGATGACATGGATCGCTACTTCGTAGTGTGGGCCCCGGGAGTGCAAGGGTAGCAAGGACGGTTCACCTAGAGCTGGGCCCGGCATGGCGTGATCGGGAAAAACCTGTTTAGTGGTGATCTCTCATGAATGATCCCTCTATTGCACTTTGTGGCAAATGAACCTTTGCTGCCTTCAATTCAATGAACTCTTTTTTTTTGGGATTGCGGCCCCAGATTCAACTTAAGTTAGCAACCCCACCGCCCCAAGCCCAGACAAACCTCCAAAATGACAAGAACAAAATTGACGGTGTGTCTTGGGAAGGGTTTGTGGGTGGTGGGAACTCATCTAAATGCCCCAACCCTGCGGCCTTGGTGGACTTCTCCAACCCAACCGGACAGTGTAAGTAAGCAAGCTGCATTATAAAACCCTTCGCTTGCCACACAGAACGAGACCCTGCCTGCAAGGAGCTAGGCTGCTTCAAGCGCGTTGACGGGCATGAAGGACCTGGTAGACAAGGACCATTTGGGTTGCCACAATGGAGAGCGGAAGACCAGCACGATGCTTTGCTAAGCACAAGGAAGTACAAATCCAACGATGCCTCCTATAAAGACCGCCAAGAATCAGACTCGATCTGCAGCTACGGGCCCCCGTGTCACACTCAAGATGGAAAGAGATCAGGTCGACCTTTATGCTGCCTTTGCAGATATTTTCTGGGGCATGCCGGACGCAAGATCCTGCAAGTGACACCATTTGGTGTGCTAAGATGGATGGGACAGAGCAGACATGTCCTGAGCAGGCTGCGCGGCTTGCGTTTGCATTCCTTTGCTCGGCGCTTCTCTACAGATTTTACAGAATCGCGCTCCGTTACAGTTTGTTTTGGTGTCTCTAGAGCCCAACCTGCGGCCCTCTGATCTTTACAAACGTTCACTGAAGTTCAGATGTAATGTGTGACGTTCCTCTGTCATGTCTCCGACGGAGATTGATTTCTTACCCTGGGTGTGAGACTGCTACTGTAGATTTCAAGATGACACGCGGCAACATTCCACGGCGTGTGCGGGAAGTCCTGCGGGTGTCCAGCCTCAGAGTGCCCCACCTCCAGCTGTCCTCGCAGTGCCAAACCCGACTGGTAAAGTGCCTGGAGTCCCAAAGGAATGCAAATTCGCCTAAATACCAACAATGTAAACGTAGCAGGGGGCCGCAACAACATCCCAGTACTGAGCAACCAAACGCTTCAAGGTAGGCATGCTGGAAGTAAGTCTTGCTTTCCACGACGTTGCCGGCTGAGAAACCTTGGCGTGCTTTTGTACCATGGCACAAACACAAGCCATCGGTTGCTGAGAAGTCAGATGAATTCTCTGGACACTCAACGAAATGAGATATCGGTCAGCACATGCCGCAACATGGGCGGGCCCGATTCCGGAAATCAGCCAAGAGCGCTGTGTCAGTGAGTACCCGCCCAAGTGCAGTCACACAAGGCAGAAAGACTCCCTTGCAAACTTCTTACTGGCCTTGCACAGCACGGAACTTGCCAGATGAATTTGCAGGAAAAACTGCGATAGATTGGAGCTGCATGGACTATGATGGCAAACTGCCTTGCAAGAGTGGTTTGCCGCTGCTTGGTCATACACAGCGTTGGAGTCGTCGTTCTCTGTACAGAGGTATGAGGGCTATGTGTTGCTGTTGGCATATGCAGATATCATCGCATTAGGTCTCTGTGGGATGTGTTGGCGAACGTTAACTTGTGCTGATAGCCATCGCGCTTGGCCATCTGCTTTTGATGAGCTGCATCGGAGGTTTTACTCTATGCACTCCAATGCAATGTCGCCTTCTCTATGTTACGACTTCTGCACCAGCAAGGCTCGAAAGCCTCAGTCGACAGAGGTTGCAGCATGACGCTACGAACAACTTGTTTTGCTGACTTGTAACGAAAACATCAGGGCTTGGATATTTTTGCCCTGGTCGATGAGAGTGAATGCCGATGTGGGGTGTCATCTGCGAACCGCCGCGAAGCTGCAAGGAGCTTCCCCTTTGCTCTTTGATGGGCCATGCCCTGCTTTTTTTGAATCTCTCCTGAGGAAAATAGATGCAGTCGATAGAGTCTGACCGAGGTAATCTCCGGCATCGTGGGGACGGCAATCCGCTGTTGCACTTCCAGGCACTCCATTTTGCTAAGGGTTGGCATGCAAGTACTCGCAAGCAGTTGGCAGCGTCCGCTCCTGAGGATGGCGACCCCTATGTCCCAAAACCCCTTTGACTTGGTAAAAGACAAAAGCGTTCCTCAGGCTTGGTGGTGTTGGCAGACCAGCCCAGGGGCGAACCTGAAGCGTGAGTGTTCGAAGCGATGCGTTGCAACTTACACCACGACGCAATATAACGCAATAACAGTACATTTAGATCAGTTGTCAAGGCATGGTCTCGTTACGCGCGTTTCCAATTTGTGGCCCATACCAGGTCTGGTTGATATCGTTCAGGCTTGTACATAGGGAACGTGACTCTGTCAAGCTGAGGTGGCAGTTCTGGAGCATGCGGAACCAGACAAAGGCATACAGAGAGAACGAGGGCTGTCGGCTTCAGGGGCTACATAGCCATCGAAATGTTGCGATGTAAGCTTGAAGGTCAGGTTGGACCCATAGTCAGCAGATGGCCTTCTTTCACCACATCTTGCATTTTGTTGTGAGACATGTGCGACTTTGATGGGAAATCCGATGCGGAGTCGTGCCAGCTGACTAGTTTCATGTTTTCAAGCAATCCCAGGGCAATGATGCCGCTGCTGTCCAGGCCTTTGCCCACTGCGCGCCTACCGCTATGTTGGTCATTTCGAGGCGGGAGGTCTGCCAGTATCGACGCTTGGCACTGACATCGGCTCGGGAAGCAGACCATCGTAGCTTTGGTGTTCACAATGCCGCCTGCCTCCGCTGCCATGGATTGTTTCATGCTGCTTGCTCACTAGGTTGTGCCGACATCCTAACGCGCGTCACCGTGATACATATTTTCTAATGAGAACGAAGGATTCCCCATGCAGCGCATTTTCACAGCCGCTTTTGTGTTTCCTGCTGCAAGGATGGTGTCAGCATTGGCTGGCGACATTGAGTACGTAGACAGCGCACCTCTGCCAAGCAATAACATCAGACTTCTTTGAAGCAATGGGTTGGTTTCATTCATCTTTGTGTAGTTGTCCTGTGATAGTCCCGTGATAGTCCGAAAGGTCAGCGATCGATAGCAGTTTGAATCCGCTGCTTGCAGGTGATTGCTGGGCATCAGCAGACTGCGGCGGAGGAGCCCAGCTTGTTGAAGGGCGGGCCATAAGGATGCCGGGGCAGCTGATGAGTTGAACTAGTTCTGCATGCAATCATGCGCAACTGAGTGAACTCAGTCGCGATTCCCAAATTGAAAGAAGAACGCTGCACTGCAGAAGACCGTGCAGGAACTTAGTTGGCCACGAGGCCAAGCCCGGGCATTAAAAGCATTCTTACCGCGGATTGTTATGCGATGGTGCGTTGGTCATGTTTTGTGCGTCTTGACATGTTGTGACCTTGCTTTGGTTAACCTGGGTGCTTAAAGCTTTCTGGCCTGAATCTTCACCAGGAGGACATAGGCGCTCCGCCGGCGCACCGGCACATGGAAAAGACTCCAGTCGGGCACAAAATGAGGGACCTGCAGCTCGACTTCACTAATTATAGCTTCAGCATTCCGATGTGACCACAGTAGTGCTGACTTGTGTATACCAAGCCTGATCGTGGAATCCAAGCTTTTTGTTTCAAGGGGGAGGTCCCGGGCCTGTGCTTCCAAAGTCATCAAGGCAAGATGATGCTCCTGAACAACTTCCCTGGTCCCGTGCATGCCGCTGGGCGCTGGAGACAGGTAAATGCGAGGACTTGTGACTGGATATTCTAGCTGGTGACATGAGGCTATCCCCATAATTGTGCCGTGGGCAGCGGACCTTGGGAGGACAGAAGTCTCGAGTCTGTGCGCACAGGGTCTCTGTTGATTATTCTGCTTCGCTCTGATGCGCCCAATTTGGTGAAGCTTGTGGCCCGTGTGCTGCAAGGACCGTATTGAGGAGGTTCCTGCAGGTGTTTCCGCCGGCAATTGGTCACCGAAGTTCATTGAAATTCATTGACTCGTCGGGCAGATGTCTTGCACCCTTGAAGCTCTTGGGAAGCAAGGTGTCAACGACATCTGGAAGGATTATGTGATCATACCTTACGTGTTCGACCACGGCGTGGACAATGCACGCAAGGCAGGCAAGCAGTACATCTATCCATACTTGTCGGAAGTGGGGAATTGGAGGAAGCCAACGCCTCAACTCCCTGCAGCTGAACAATTCTCAGCACAAATGTCTAGATGGTTGCCGAACCAGGAAGCAATACTGTCATGTAGTTATGTTGTCAAAGCGGAATCTTTGTGTGCCCGAAGTGGAACTGTCTATGAGCGTGCAGGAAGCCTTCAGATCTGCCGTTGTCCGCTGGCATGAGGGAACTTGCGTGGTCCTGAAGGAGGCCTCAAGGGATGGAGGACAACTATGGGGTGCGGTGAGTCTGCTTGTCTGGCATCCTCCGTCACATCAAACTTCGCAACAGCAATGACTCCTGTTTCTCAGGTGTTGCAAATCCACATCAACCAACCCTACATCAAGGCAAGCATGACATGAATGGGACAGATTTCAGGGCCACATCTGCTACACGATGCTTCATGGGTTGATCTGCATCATGACAGCTCGACACCTCAAAAGCATGTCACACACAGGAAGCTTGAGGGGGATGAGCATCTGCTGTTGCAGGTAGGCATTTACGACGAAGACAGCTGCTGGTGCCAGGGTCAAGGTTATCCAGGATACTGGCACGGACGTCCCCAAGCCGTCCTCATCAATCTAGGCAAGGCTGCTGTCTCAACTTTCAGCAGATGCCCCAGAGACGCATGTAGCTGGCGTAATCGAGGTGTTCCTGTTAGATTCAACTTCTCGATCCAGCTCGAGCTTTCCACTGTTTGCAGTGCATGACAGCCATAGCAATGATCAGTGTCATGGACGTCACTGCCATCAGCACTGGCCAAAAGTAGAGACACATTTGCAATTGCCAAGTCAAGAAGAAAAATCCGCTTTGTAATCTTTCTGGGAACACCGCATGTTTGCCATCATGTGGCTAAATGCCAGTCATTTACGCCAAACAGCCCTTGCAAACAGGTGTTCTGCCCTGTTTGCTCGGCAGGCTGGTGCAACAGCATTTTCTATGTGGGATCCATGGTACATGAGATCGGACATGCCTTGGGCATGAATCATGAGCAACTTGGAAGTGCTCGGCAACGTTGTTTTCTTGCGCTGTAATTGAGGGCCAACACAAAGGTTAGAAAAGCCAATCGAGAGACGGAGGCTGAACATAGGAAGAGGCCTCGCAAGAAGCAGAGAAATGCAGAGGGACTAGGGCGCTCATATACTCTTGTAGTCGTCGTGCCATGGAAGACACCCGTCCCGAAGGCGGTTAAGTTAATGTGGCATCATTCTAATCCTTAATTTGATGTGGGCGATGATGCCCAACAGGTAGGGGAGTGTCATGTGGCCACACCAAAACCAGCTTATCAGAGTGCCCCTCCTCAAGGCCACCAGTGAGGCTAAACAAAGGCCCCAGCCCTGGCCGTCAAATTTAGTGAAAACTGCAGACGGGTAATTGCTTTCCTTCTTCAAACTGCCAGGCACAAACGGCCCGATGCCTATGACGAGCTGCATGGACACGGACCACACATTGTCGTGCATTGGGAAAACATTGTCTCGGACTCAGCTCAGCACAGCGAACATCCAGCTACTCTGATGACCTCGACTGTGGCCAAACACGGCATCTCCATCTCTGGTCTGCTTTTTGCTTTAGCTGTTGGGGGCCATCTGGGCTCTGCCCTATGCTTGCCTGTTCCAGACCAAAACTGAATTCTGCAGACAATTCTCACAGTTTTGTGCAATCTAATCGTTAGCCCCTAATGTTGAGACGTGTTCCGCCTAATCGTCAAACACCCGGTCTCCGAAAAACCATTTAGATAGGGCCTCCTCTACTATTGTGGAACTGTGCAGAAAGTAGCTCAGAGTTGACATGAACATAGCAGTCTCCGCACATGCCTGAAGCATTGGCAAGCCGCTGACCTGGCAACTGCCGACCTCTGATCAAGGCGCCTTGAGTCCTGTGAAAAAGGTAGAGCCCTGCATTCGCTTGCGCTGTGATCCGCTACGCATGGCAGCAGAGCCTCGGTGACGACTGGGGCCGCTTCTACTTTGGGCGCTGTTGCTGGCGCTTGCGGACTTCGAGCGCTGTGGCGGCGCTGCTTCTTCGGGCGTTCGACTCCCGGGACCTCACGGCGATTCTCCGGACCGCCGAGGATTTTCGCGTCTTCATTCTGTGCAACTTCGTGCAGTACCTGCTTTTCAGTGGCACCGGGCCGCCTGGCCTAGAACTTTTGTGGACCAGTCATTGGGGACTGGTGTGGGGCGGCTGTGTTCCAGCCGCGGGCTCCAGGAGCAAGACTGGAGAAAATTTTGTGAAGCCATTGCGGGTGACTGTGTGGAATGGCTACGGAGGAAGAGCGTGGACAACGCTCGGGACAAGGAGAGTTCGGAGCGGCTTCGCCTGTGAGGCCGAGATCTCCGAGTGGGACGCCACCATATGGACGCCGAGGACTCGATGGATCGGATGAAGGCCAAGCACGGCGCTTCGTGGATTACAAGATGGAGCCGGCGCCCTCATGGAACGGCGAGCACCCGGAGAGCGAGTACAGAGAGTACGCCCGAAATCTGAAGCTTTGGCTCATAGACGCCGAGGCGCGGCTTCCAGCCAGGTTGTGCAAGCAGCCGGCCGGTGCCATTACCTTGCTGCCTTTGCTAGACAAGACCCTCTTGCACTTCGGGCATGTGGCAAGTCAGTCAGCGCTGGCTGGCCTGCCATTTTGTATTGTTGTTTGTCAAGGTCTGTAGGTACTGTAGCTGTGTGCTCGCGCTGCTCTTTGCTTCTATGCCGGTGGCTCGGATACGTAGATCCCCTGCAGAATCCTCGCTGGCGGGCCGTGCTTGTCTGCCAGCCACTTTGCAAGAAGCCGAAATCTAGCGTGGCCACGGCTCCTCCGCTACCTCATGCCCCTGTAATTCCCCTCAGCTCTGAGACCTGTCGCCCCATAGCCGACACGCCATTTGCCTGATCGGGAAGAGGATTCTGGACGTGATCCCCTTTGGGAGTCGACTGGCTGCTTCTTTGGCGCACCTGTCGGTGGATGACATCACCGCGCCCGATGGCTACAAGCAGATCATAACTGTGATCGAGGACTCGCACGCCTACCTCAAGGAAGCCAGGCTGGAGCAGGCGTTTGATGCTGCGATCTTCCGTGGTCGGCGGCGACCGGGTCAGACGCTCACGGGCTTCTTGGCCACCAAGAAGGCAGCCTTTGCAGAGTTGAAGAAGCAGGGGCTTGACATGCTGGCGACGGATGCTGGCAACCATCTGCTTGGGCATTTGTTGCTTAAGCAGGGAGGCTTCACCGTGGACCAACAGCAGCGGATACGAGTGCTGACCGATGGGAGCATTGACTTTCGGAAGATCGAGCTGGCGATCAGGAAGATCTTCGGCGACTCCCTGGACGACAGCCAGTCAAAGACATACTGGGAAGAAGCCTGGCGAGACGGCGATGGCGGCGACTCCGGCGAGTTCGACAGCTACTATGGTGACCACAGCCACGGAGCTTCTTCGAGGACCTTCTGGACTTTGACCCCGACTCGGGCGAGATCTACATGATCGTGGACGAGCTCCCCCGGGACAACGAAACGGAAGCCATCGAGTACGCCGGCGAGCACCTTAGCTGGGTGTTCTTCGAAGCCCGTGACCGGGCGAAGGGCAAGGGCAAAGGAAAGCCGGGCAAGCGTGGCAAGAGCAAAGGCTTCGGAAAAGGAAAGGGCCAGAAAGGCAGCTTTGGCAAGAAGCCTTTGCCACCGGGCACCTTTGGCGTCTACGGCTCCTACATGGAACACCGGCGAGCGCTGCAAGATGCTCGGAAAGGCCGCGGCTTCGACCGACATGGTGACCAGCGACCGCGACTCTCCATGGAGCAGCTTCATGCCAAGTCAAGGTGCCATGCCTGTCGGCAACTGGGTCACTGGTCCCGCAACTGTCCACTGAAGGGACGCCAGCGGCCACCAGCAGGAGGCGGACCACCAAGCTCCAACCGGCCCACGACGGCCATGTTCTTTGTAGAACCCTCGGCGCAAAGCTCAGGGTACCTGACCATGAGTGCAGCGGATCCGACCGAAGAGCAACACATGAGCAACTGCCAGCCAGACACGTTGACTCAACAACAGTTCAGTTACTTCTGCTTTAGCTCTCCGAGCCAACCGCCACATGTCTCTGATGTCGGGGACTTTCTGTCCTACAACTTTGCCACGGCTACCGAGACACCTGGGCGGGCTTTGGTGGACACGGCGGCTCAACATGGGCTGATTGGGCAGGAAACGTTGTCTAAACTGGATCAACATCTGGCAAATCAGTTCGGGATGAGGATCAAGCACACCAATGAGGATGGTGGCACAGTCAGGGGGGTCTGTGGGTCGGAGGAGCACGCACCGATCGCCTGTATCCCGATTGGGATCGGAGGTTGTTCTGGCCTTCTTCGAGTTCAGATTGTTCCTGGCGCAGTGCCATGTTTGCTCCCTGCTTACCTTCTGACTGACATGGGCAGTGTTATCGACATGGTAGGCCTGAACATGTGCCACACCACACTGGGCGTGACGCAGCAAATGCATAGGCGAGCCACAGGTCATGTTGAAGTATGCATCACTGAGTACGGCAAGGGTTTCCAAATGCCTTCTTCTGCCAGCTTTGGGAAATCTCAAGTGTGGTCTGGAGGACCCATTCCCAACCCAATTCGAACAGCCGATGCCTCCATCAGCATGCTTGTTTCGATGGAGACGCTTCTTCTTGCGCTTGCGCTTGGTGGTCTGGATGCAGGTTACCAACTCGTTGCTGACGGTGGTGCAGCAGCCAGAGCTCCGAGACGTCCGACGTTTGGCGGCGAGGCGCGAGCGGCTGGAGCGCCAGGTCTTCGACATGCAGCAGAAGGAGGCAGCGCTTTTGGAAGCTTCGAGGAAGACAGCTGCGACCAAAGGCCCGCCGCGAGCCATGAGCATGGACAAGGAGGATGGAGAGTTGAAGCGTCCAGCTGTGCAGCACCTGGCCGGAGCCAATTCTTGGCACCAGTCCTTCGAAGCTCGCCCACGTGCCAGCACAACAAGGCACGGCGCGGCTGCAATCGGGATTGGGCCTGGACGAAATGCGAGGACTGCGGGGCGGTCGAGGACCCCGGACAAGCTTACCGAGTGGAACTCAGTGCTCGTGTACCAGGCGCCCAATTACCAGACACAAAGAGGCGAAGGAAGCCAAGAAGATGGCGAAGGCGACGGCTACATCGACGAGCTCGACTGCACCAGCGCCCACGACCTGGAGGAGGTCATTTCCGACAACGGCGTCTACGGCACGACCGACATCGTCGACTATGCCGGCGGCTTCGGCTCGACCGACCTCTTCGACTATAACGGCCGACGCGTTCGTGCACCAAATGTCCGGGAGAGTTGACCCTCAATTGGCCCGAGGGCAAGTCCCATTATCTGTGGGTTTGTGCCCGAGGCGACCCCAACTGCCCGTTCACATGGAGCGGGTGATGAACCTCAACGACCTGATGGCGGCTTTCGAGATTCGACTGTGCCTGGGAAGCCCTCAAGCCGCACGAGTTGAGGGACAGGATGGCCTGGCGATGCCCCAGGTGCCACGACCAGATCTTGGCATCCGAATGGGACGATGTAATGGCCACTTTCCTTCGAGCTGGGGGTTACAGTCCGGACAGGACACACAGGTGGATGGAGCATGGGAAGCCATAGGAGGGCTTTCTGAGGAGGAGACTGGAGATGAGCTAGGCCTCTCCTATGAAAGCTTGGAGATGCTGGGTTCCATCGTGGCGCCAGAGCGCAGCTACGTGTGGGCATTTACCGGAGACCAAGTGCCCGGCAGCCGGAACACGATGGTGAAATCACCGCTTTCGGCCAGGGTGATTTTCAATGTCGATGATGGCGACGTCAATGTGCTGGACATTACAAAGAATAAGCACCCCATCGACTACCACCTTGGCGAGCGCGACTTTGTGGAAGAGCTAGAGGACATCCGGCATGACCCGATCGAGGTCACGTTCGACAAGGGCACAAAGAGACTGCTCAACCAGAGCTTGGAAAAGATGACCGGAAGTCTCACCGTGGACACGTTCATGGAAGCCGGGGCCGAGGAACGGCGGAACCGGAAAGCGCCAAACCTGATGGCCTTGGAGGAGCTTCGAGAGAAGAGCGCGCAAGTCCGGAAGACCGGGAAACGCGCACTATGGGAGCACGACCAGGGCTACTTGACCATGTTGTGCTTGGACCCGCGCCGGATTCCAATCAGAGAAGTTGGGCCTGGCAACCGGCCATGGCGGTGGACCGCCGTCCTTGACGGAGACAAGTGGCGGTGGTGCGAGAAAAGGTGTCAGGGAGAAACGGATGGACAAGTGGCGCAAGCTGATGCCGCGCTGGTCTTCTATGACTGGATCCCGGACACCAGCAACTATGCCGAAGGCTTCGACCTCAGCGCCCAGGAAAAGAGGGCGCTGCTTAGATCACATATCAACCTGGGCCACCCTGGTCGGGCTGAGTTTGTCCGAATTTTGAAGGGAGCCGGTTGCAGATCAGACATTATTCAGTATGTGCAGCGCGAGTTCAAGTGTGCTGGCTGTGACTTGGAGCAGCGGCCTCCAACACGGCTGCCGGCCGCAACGCCGCGCACTTACGACTTCAACGTGGTGATCGGCGTTGACGTCCTCTTCATCCATGGGGTGGACAATCGGACCGAGCACCCGATCCTCAACATAACGTGCCTCGGCGCGCTGTACTCCACCTTCGGCGTGATCGATCCTCTCCGGCGGTCTTCCAAGTTGACGCTTAACACCTTTGAGAGGCTCTGGCTGCGTACCTTCGGGCCGCCCGACTACATCCTGTACGATCAGGGGACAGAATTTACTGGAGGTGACTTCCAGTCCGGCCTGGAAAAGTTCTCCATCATGCCTCTCGTGACCAGCCAGGACGCACCTTGGGAGAATGGAGTGTGCGAAAGGAGAGGCGACCTCTGCAAAAAGATCTTCTACAAGAGCCGTGAGGTGGTGCAGCCCAGGGACTTGGATGAAGTCGAGCTTCTGGGTGTTCGAGTCAGCCTGGGCCCTTCAGACCACCTGCGACCGATCCGGGTTTACTCCGGCGCAACGTGTCCTGGGACGACAACCTTGACTGGCGCTGGACCTTGTTGGGGACGACAGGCGCTACGAGCTCTCCACGACCCAGCACAAAGCATGGAAGCGAGCCTGTGAAATCCGCGAAGCAGCTCGCAAGGCACTCCTGGAGTTGGACTGCAAAGAACGGCTTCAGCGAGCAAGCCGGGCACGGCCGAGAAGGGCGCTGGAGGACCATGTGTTCACCGAGGGGCAACCTGTCACCGTATGGCGGCAGGGCCGCCGCGAGGCACTTGCCAAAGTCGGACCCTGTTACGTTATCCTCCGCAATGGCCTGACAGTGTGGGTCACGAGGCGGGGCGAATTGTGGAAGTGCAATGCCTCCCAAATCTTCCCGATTGGACCTTTGGAAGCACAAGGTTTGGAGGTGATCCCCCGGGACCTGCTGATGGCGAAGGAGCGTCTGAGGTTCGATAACGAGAAGTTCGGATACATAGATGTGACGCAGGAAAATGCTGAAAGTAGTGATCTTCAAAGATCACACCTTGATGGACAAGGAGCAGTTGACCAGAGGCCCGAAACCAGTGCCAAAGCAGTGGCACCGCAGGTGGCCGGACAACCTGACGACAAGCAGGAGGACGACCTGCCGTCAGATTTGGATAGCTATGCCCCGTCAGCTGAACCACACCAACCGCAAGCACCACTTGAAGGTCAACCAAGACCAGCGGAACCACATGAACCACAAGCACCATTCGAAGATCGACCAAGGCCAGCAGAACCACATGAACCACAAGCACCCGTGGCAGGCCAAGTTGAGCCCAGGATGTCACCGGCATCATCGTCAGAGACACCCCCAATAACATCAACGGCTGAGCGTGGACAATGGCCACAGGCGACAGCAGTGAAAGTCTGGAAGCGTTATGACAACAATGCCTCCAGGTTCAGAGTCTCGAGCAGTACGGGTCCCATGTGGAGCGATGTGTTCCGGCGACAGACCTTGGACCTCGACAAGAACGAGATCATTGCTGATGAGACCTTCACCGGTGACGAGCGTCCACGGAGGCTGAGCAGAGCTTTACCGGAGGGTGTCAAGAATTCGAGACGACCCTGTGTTATCGTTTTTGGCCTGGACACCCAGATCCTGGTGTGGCTGTCGGAGTGGAACTGGAAAGAGGCGGCGACACCGAGGAGGACAAGCGCCTTTTCGATCGTGGTCTCAAGCGGGCTCATGATGGCCAAGGATCCGAGGACAACCACAGCCAAAGTCTCGAGTTGGCGGCGTGTGGGTTGCAGATATTGTGACCCCCTGGGGTGATAAGCGTCAGTTTCCAGTGGTGGCCAATGCCCGGGATCTCCAGCTGTTCGGCAAGCTCGAGAAGGGTGACACGTTCTACACGTACTCCGAGCTGCACTCTGGCTGGATCTGCTTGACAAAGAAATCCGGGAAGGAGCTTCAGGAAAGGACCCTGGACCACCATGAAAAGAAGATGTTCGATGAAGCAACGGAGATCGGCAACCTGGAGGGCTCGAATGCCATTCGGTTTGTCACGGACCCCGCCGAAGTCGAGCGTATCAGGGCCAGCTTCAGCCACAGGATCATGCCTCCAGGTTTATCCTCACAAAGAAACAGCAAGAGGTCGGGCAGAATTGGAAAGCCAAGGCCCGGTGGATCCTGCTCGGGCACAAGGACCCAGACCGCGCCCGCTGTGTGGCGCAAAACAGTGCGCCGCGTGTTGGATCAACTTGGCTATGTTGAATCCACTTTCGACCCCTGCTTGTATTACCTCCCGTTTCTGACGACCGAAAATCCTCATCGACGTAGAGGTTGCGCCGGCCTGGTCCTCCTAGATGTGGATGATTTTGTTCAGGGGGGCAACAGCCGTCGCGGCGAGCTGATGGAAGAGTTGAGGAAGCAGTTTCGCTTCGGGAAACGGCGAGTGATGTACCGGTCTTCTGGGGAATACCTTGGCAGGACGGTCTTCCAAGACGAGAACTTTGAGATCCGAGTGTCGATGCAGAGGTATATCAAGGAGAAGCTCCGGAACATCACGCTGCCCAAGGACCGGGTGAAAGATGAAGTCCGTGTCCTGGACCCCAACGAGGTGACCTTGGTTAGAGGAGCAGGGGGTTCGCTCTTGTGGATTGGGCGAGAGTGCCGGCCCGACATGGGCGCAGCCTGCGCCATGAGTATGTCATGGTCCAAGGAGGGGCCGACGGTGCGCAACATAAAACACATCAACAAGGCGATCCTGGAACTCCACAACACAAGTGAGACTTTCCTGAGAATCCTCCCGATCAAGCTCTCGGAGGGGGTTTGGATGGTCTTTTCGGATGCTTCCGTGGGCAACGAGGGGGATAAAAGCCAAGGTGGCTTTCTGATTGCCTATGCGGAGGACCGGATCACGAAGGGCGAGCTGGCCAAGATCTCCATCAACTCCTGGAAAAGCCATCGGTTGAGGAGGGCGGTCAAGGCATCGCTTGGCTCCGAAGCTTTAGCGATGGACGATGGGCTCGCCGAACTGGAGTGGATCAAGGCTCTGTTCTGTGAGATTGTGGTGCCTGGTACCTGTGTGAGTGATGGTACACGGTACGGTGATGACGAGACGGTCACTGTGGTTCGCTGCAAGGATGGCGATGACCCTCTACGACCTCTTCCACCGGCGTTCTGGGGCTGCTGGGTTGTGTCGCCGTGCTCAGCTTGATGTTGCGGTGATGGCAAAGTCGGCTGAGCTCCTGAAGACAAAGGTCCACTGGCTCCCTGGCGAATGGATGCTGGCGGACCCGCTGACCAAGCGCCTTGGGAATAGCGTCTTGCTCCGGAAGATCATGAGGGTAGTCACTTTGGCCTTAGCAGGCATGCCCTTTCAACTCTGATGAACACACCTTGATGGATGTGGAACTGTGCAGAAAGTAGCTCAGAGTTGACATGAACATAGCAGTCTCCGCACATGCTTGAAGCATTGGCAAGCCGCTGACCTGGCAACTGCCGACCTCTGATCAAGGCGCCTTGAGTCCTGTGAAAAAGGTCGAGCCCTGCATTCGCTTGCGCTGTGATCCGCTACGCAACTATCATGTAAGCACCATGGATTCGATAATGAATCATTTAATCAATCGAGTATTTGCTAAGCAGCGGAGATCCGTATAATAATAACCTATACATAGCGAGTACTAAGTTCCGTTTGACTTAAAGTCTTAGGAAAGCAGCAAACATGGGAGAGATCCCCAATTCTAAGTGGATATTCGTTAAGAAATTCCTTCTGAACTGCTTCAGAAAACAAAAACCTCGTAAATCAAGGAGGTCCATTTTTTTTCATTTGCTTTACTTTCATTGTAATATACAGTCTTTCATGATTCATGAACAACCTAATAGAAACAATAAATAGTAAAGCCCAGGAAATGAAAGAGGTCCCGAATTATTGCCTCAATTCGAATGACATTTTCTTTGAAAGCCAATTCCACTTAGATTTACTCTACGTATGTTCTTGTCAAAGTAAAACTCCTTTATAAAATCCCAAGGAAAGCCATCGCCGTCGAGGAAACCAACAGATCCCTCATCATGGTTGGACTTGCTATATGCTTTTTTTCCATGCTTTGACTCACAAACCAAGGGAATCTGTAAACTTATGCAAGCTACGAACCTAGGAAATCGGGTGGACGAGTCCAATACGTTTGTTGTGATGCTCGGGATGCGCTAGATTTCGGCTCCCAGAAATTCTGTGTATCTGGACCTGGTTTCCAAAGATGTAGTGCTGGCGCGGCAGGTTTTCAAATCCAGGTTTCATCGAGCCCTACGTTCTGATGACTCGAACCCCCAAGATCTGGAGCGCATCGAAGTCCGCAGATGGAACTTGCGCGTGGCAGAATTTATCGTGGATGCAGAACTTCCTGCTCGTCTGATGCAGGAGGTTCAGGATCCTGCGAGACGTGGATTCGACTCTGTGGCGGACGCCGGGTGAGTACACTGCGTCAGGCAGCCCGGGTCTGGGGTCACTATAGATGCTGGCTAGAGATGGGGACAGGTCGGCTGTGGCTCAAGTCAGAGAGCGACATCATCGATTTCCTGACGGAGCGCAGTCTGGAGCCATGTGGCAGGACAGTGCCTGCGACACTAAGCACATTTGAGGTAATTGGGTGACACCGGCGTCGACGTGGGAAGCAGGGACTTTCTTTACCCAGGAGACGCGCTGCTCAAAGCCGCCAACGCCAACCAGTTGGTGTCACATTCGAAGCATGATTGGCCTTGAGAGGAAACCCACGCAATCCTGGCAAGAGTGGAACACCCGCGCAGTGACGAAGGCCAGGATCCACCTCGCTAAACAGCCACCGCAGAGATGGAGTTCAAGTGTGGAATCCTCAAGGATTGGCGCCGGGGCATCGCGACAGTTTTTGTCATAAAAATTTGAACGAAGGAAGGCCCTTGGAGGAGACTTATCCAACTACGCGTCGCGCTACGAAGACTACTTGCGAAAAGGATAAGTTCTTCATGGAGCCACGCGCAAAAAAGGAGGAAAGGAGATCCGGCAAGAAGACGAGATGAAAGATGCAGGAGAGCGAAACGCTTGACAAAAAGGCGAGGCTGGGAGGAGGAGCAAGGTCGCAGGTCAGGGCAAGGCAGAAAGGAGCACGAAGGGAAGGGAGGAAAGGAAGGCGAAGGGGCGGAAGAAGCCACGCTAAAAGTAGGAGCTTCCACGCAGGCAGAAGATGGTGGCAAGGATTGTAAGTGTAAGGGTGGGCGCAGAGGTGTGGAGAGCCTAGAAGAGGAACTGCGACGTATTTTGCAGGACGGGCAGGAGGTAGAGGACCAAGAGTGGCTTGAGGGGGAACGTCACAAGTAGCTCCACGAGGAAGGAGAACCTGAAGGAGAGCGTCGCAGAAAAGAACAGGATGACGTGGGAAGGATGAGGCGTGAAAAGAAAATTCAGGAAACCGGGAGATGAACAGGAGTGAAGAAGGAGCAGAGGGAAGAAGTTGCCATCCAGCGCATCCATCGTCCAGGAACTCTGGAATCATGAGCTCAACAGCGTGATGCTTATCCATGGCTGCGCAACATGTGACTTTCGCCAGTGTCGGAGTCTTGTTTGTTCGCTTGTTCGCTTGTTTGCTTGTTCGCTTGTTCGCTTGTTTGCTTGCTTGCTTGCTTGCTTGCTTGCTTGCTTGCTTGCTTGCTTGCTTGCTTGCTTGCTAGCTTCTCCAATCGTTTCCATTGCCGCGCTTCCGCTTTCGTCCTGGGGTGCCGGAAGACCCATGAGCCTGATTCAGCCTGATCAGCGCCTACAATTGCACAGGCCGTGGCTGCTGCTGCGGCTGCTGCGGCTGCTGCTGCTCCTGCTGCTGCTGCTGCAGGGGCCTGTGTGCGTTCGGCTCACATCCTGCCAAGCTGGATGAGGCATCTGCTTGAGAAGTTGATGAAAAATCTGAACTTGCCATCTTCGAGATAGGGCCAGGATGTGTATGCTCCTTGCGATCTGGCTTTTCGAAATCAGCAAATAGCGGGCTGATGCGGTGACCCAATTCCGTGCCTATAGGGTCAGGATCTTCAGCTCTTTGCTTGGAACTTCTGGTTCATCTTCACACACCTTGCCTTGTTTTTGCTGCCGTATTCTTCCACCTATTCCTGCTAGCAATCCCTGTAGCGTGAAACATGGGTGCTTGTCAGCTGAATCCTTGCTGCCGCCACTGTCGCCGTCACCTGACCGCCTTGTCAACGAGTAGTCAAAGCGTGTGTTTCCAAGAAAAGGGTTTGTCTTGTCCGTCAGATCGCCCTCGCGGGTTAAACGCAGATCTGTCAGGGCAACCAGCCAAAATGAAAAGGACAAAAGCCTTGTAAGGAGGAAACAAAGGGGTGACCTTGCCATCTGCGGGGCAGGGTCCCGAGAAAACACCAGTATGCTGTTGTTTTCGCTTGTGCTCCAGAAAGTTCAGACCGTGCTGTGTAGCGATGTCAAGGAAACGTCAGTCGTGCATCATACCCGAGCTGCTATTTCCATTTACACCCCAAGACCGCAGGGCAGAGCTTACAGGGTCCTCATAAACCCTGCCACACAGCGCTGCCCAGGAGCGCAATTGATGAAGTCGTGTATGATGTAGGACAGTGAGGAGCGCAGGAAGGGGGTTCGGTTGGGTTAGTTTCGCCAAGCAGTCAAGCAACAAGGCTGGGAGCAGGGAACTAGGCTGAATGTTGTTGTAACTTTAGAGTATCGAGATGCTGGAAGTTTGATAAGGAAATCAATTCAAGTGGAGGGGTGGATGAGCCAACCCCGCGTCAAGTTCACGGCCTCTTGAGTAGGGAGGAAATCTGTTTGGAGCCCAGATAGAGGGTTGAGAAGTAAGGCATTGCGAGAATGGTGTTTGGGGACTGAAGCAGATTCTCGCGGCACCCGGCTGGGCAACGGACCATGTGTGGCCCAGAGGGTTTGCCCCGGCTTGCCTCGTTAGAGGTAAGCAGCACATAAAGGAAGTTGTGCGCAAAATTGAATCATAATTTTGTATTCCGGGGACGGGCCGTGTATGCGCAAGATCACATGTTTAGCAAGGCCGGGGGGGTTGAAGAAGGTTGTCAAGAAATCAAGAATGAAGTGGTGTTCCCTTTCATGACGGTCAACTGTTGCTGATATTGTTGCGGCGTCCCTGCAGTTAATAAGTCAAGAAAGACGTGCGCTTAAGGAGGCACACGCGGAAGGTATGACGAAATTCATGTCGACCTCGCAGTACTCCCCCCGCGATTGATCAATTTCTTGGGAACCATCCCCACTCATACCTTCTATCTCGAGACTTCTCTTCAGCTACTAAGAATTAGTACGTACCCCAAGTAACATTGGTATCAGCGATCTAAGGTCAGTGGTCATAGTCGTGGTACCAGAAGTGTATCATCATATCATCATGTTAGTTTGGGTAGGAGTCATCATCGTTGTCATGGTCAGCGGCGTCGTTGTCGTTGTAGTCGTAGGCGTGGAGTAGTAGAAACAGTAATAGCAGCAGGCGCAGTCGCGCAATGCAAGGGATGCGCCAGTTATCAGTTATTGTCCGGGGGCGTTTCCTGTTTGTTTGAAATGCACCCAATGGAGTTTGAAGGGTCTCTATTTGCTTGACTAACAATACGTTGCAGCTTTAGGGCTTCAATTGCTATCCAGAAGCACGCGCATCTGGAGCTTCAGGTTTTCTTATTTGCTTTCCAGGACTCTTACATGTTACATACTATTCGTATGACTTTTGAAGCATAAACATTTGGAGCTTCAGTCTTTCTATTTGCTTAAACAATAACTTGCAGTCTGTCTCTTTTACTTGTTTGATGCACAAGCATCTGGAGCTTATGGCTTTGGTATTTGTTGAAGTAGCGGGGCTTTCCCTTTAATTGTAAAACGAATATCAGTCATGAGCACTCCACATGAGTGGGCAAATTGCCATTGTTGGTGGGTTTGTTGTGGGGATGGGGCTGCGTGAAGGGTATTTTCGGAGGGATCGTTTGGGGGCTTGTCGTTACTGTCGTGGGTGTGGTACTCAAATTTCAAGATCTGGGGCTCCGCAAGTCAGAAAACACCTTGGCCCACGCAGGTGGTATCCACCCTTGTTGCAGAAGAGTCTTCCCCGGCCTTCAGGCCCTTCTAATCACTTCAGCAATGGCGAGCCTCATGGTTCTAATCGCTTTAGTAATGGCATTTGTGGAATTCTCAGCATTTTTTATTTGTTTCAATCTACCAACATTCTACAGCCTTCAGGCCTGTTTCTTTGGGTCAGCAATTTCATATCACAAAACCTAACCAGTCTGTATGTGCTTCTGCAGCATTTTAAATTATCACGCCTGCTAGCTGCTTTCAGAAAACCATTCGTCGAACTGAAACCACTGTCCAGCTGCTTAAGCAATAACATTCTCAAGCCGTCAAGCTCCTTATTCCTTTTTGCAATCCCAAAATTTGAAGCTCTCACTACAACTTGATTGTTTCAACAACTGCAGTCTACAGCCCCCAGGCTTTTCTATTCGTTTTCGCAATAGCGAGTAATAGATTACTGCTTCTACAAAAAGGTGATTTGGCGCTGCAGTTCCATATTTGTGGGGCGGTTTAGCATGCGTTCTGGGCCAAGAGTTTCATAGCTTCAGGGGCTCTAACTGGGAGATCGGCATTGATTTGCACAGGGCGCTGTGCAAATTCAGTTTAGCAAAAAATTGTTGAAGTCTGTCTGGAGCACCTCTTAGTGATTTGAAACGTACGTTGTCATGAGAGTTAAGACGTGGCTTCACAGTCCAGTCGATTGCGGCTTTTGCACCATGTCGATTGCGGCTTTTGCACCATGTTTGCAACTGCAATTGTGCTTCTGCTAGGAAAGAAACTGGAGATCTCAGAAGCATGGCAGCACAAGGCAGCTTTCTTGGGTCTCCGAGAATTTGGCGGCCAGTCAGCTGGTCTAGGATATCGAAGTGGAATGCTACAGGTGTTGCCATAGCGCTCTATACTCTCATTGTTCGATAGGATTCTTGCAGCACGAACCCAGGTACATAGAGGAGCCGAACACCTACACAGGTTCAAACTACCAGGGTGCTGGTGATAGAACCTCGCCAGCTTTTTGTAGGGTTGTGCTTGCCTTCGCCGATGGACGTGTTGTAGCGTGTTAGCAACCGCTGACATCTCCACACTTACTGAGGCTATCACGGATATGCTCCATATGATTATGCAGCTTGGATGCGCAAAGCAATGCGGCAACAAGACCCGTAGCTCAAGCAGCCGCCTCAGCTTACTCCTAGGAAAGCATCATGCACTATCCCCTGACCGATGCTTTCGACCCGGTCGAACCTGGTGTAGCAGTGCCGTGGTTCCATGTTGAGATTCTTGATGACTTGATGGGGGGGCCTCAGAAACATGTCCCTTGTCACTGCACAGCAAGACAGGCTCTCAGGCTTCAGTGCTTCCTCAATAGCCTCAAAATGCTTCATAGTCCTTGCCTGGCTGCCTTTTTTGTTATGTGGTGTCCGTCCGAGGGTCTCCTCGGCAATCGGGACTATCTCTCCGAAGGTGACCTTTTTCAGGTCAACGACATGTACCAGTGCAAGGCCTCCTTGAAAGCTTGCTTCGCATGCAGGAAAGACGGCAGCATAGGTACGGGGACCAACTCACGACAAACAGGAACTCACAAGTATGGTGCACATCTGGAGGTGCAGCACGGATTGGAGGAGGGCTGAGCAAGGGTTTTGTGGCTCAGCAACAAAGGGACTGCTCTCGCAGGGGAAGTTCTCTGAATTTTGGCTGGCCACTGTTCACAAACATCAAATTCAGTTGCAAGCTTAATCTCTTCAAGCTCAAACCTTATCGTGAACTTAAATGCAGCTAGAAATGCAACAAGCTCACTTCGGCTGGGCGAAAGCATCGGGTTTTCGTACTTCCTAGATTTGGTTTGTGCGCGGAATCGGCGACTGCACCCACGAAGGCCCTGCTGAATCCAAATCAACGGTTGACGTCCAATTCTGCTGGATCTGAAAGAGCTAGTAAGATCCGGTAAGCCTATCATGGCATTGCGAGCGCAGGCGGGAACGATAAACCGATTGCAAGTGTGTTGGCACACTTGCTTTTCCGGATAAATTAACCGATTGCAAGTGTGCTGGCACACTTGGCACACTTGCTGTTACAGCACACTTGACACACTTGACACACTTGGTCCACGTCCCTGAGTAGGTCAAGTGGGTCAAGTGGGGTGCAAGTGGGGCAAGTGTGCTGCAAGTGGGCTGCAAGTAGGTCAGGTGGACCAAGTGGGCTGCAAGTGGCCAGGTAGGGCAAGTGTGCCGCAAGTGGGCCAAGTGTGCTGCAAGTGGGCTGCAAGCGGCAACCCAATCGTCCCACCAGAAAAGTCTCCCTCAAACTGTCTTCTGTGTGAGGGAGACTGCTGCGATTTTCAAGCCTTCTACAGACACGGGTGACCCACTTCGGACAGCATTTTCTGGCTTGCCGCCTCACGCAAAGTCTCCCTCAAA
>CAJNIZ010010413.1:0-38914 GCA_905231905.1 Symbiodinium pilosum | reverse complement strand
CAGTTATTGGTCCCGGTTTGCACGCGCACTGCAGCATGGCCTATCAAACTGGCTAAGCTGAACAGCTTGGACGCGACACTGGTTATGCTCTGCTAAACCTTCTGGCATACCTGCCCGTTGAATCTTTCGGTCGCTACACCTGTTGAATCCTGCTAAACCCTGTTGACCCACGGAATTGAGTGCTATGGAACACCCCGCTACCCCTGCTAAACTGTCGGATGCAAACAGTTCACAGCACGAAACAGCAGCACGGGCCTATGGACAGGTTATTCGTGTATGTCTTTGGCTCCTCTTGCTTTTCCTTCTCAAGCCGATTTGGGGCATGCACTTGTGGCTGGCCGCTGGCCATGTGTGCAAGTGCGTTTGGAGTGCGCTGAAATTCGGGAGCACGCCGAAATAAGCTGTAATGCGCTAAACCTATAAGTAGGAAAGAGAACCTCAAACCCCGGGAACAGTACTGCGTTCCTTGGACTTACAGGCGATCTGATTAACAGTTCTTAACAAAGCGGATTGCTAGGCCATTCTGGAATTCGCTTGTAATAGCAGAGCGTGTCTTGGATTAATGTGTGAGTAGAAGTGAAAAACACTCCTGGAACCCGTGGATTGTTGGGAAAGGCTTCCTTTTGTTTTCTCTCTGAGATTTCCAGCTACAGTCGTTGGGCTCATTCGTCTTCAGTCTCTTTGTCGCTCTGGCTGAAGTTTCCCCTATAAAATCAAATGCCATGATGAGTTTGTACGGAACCAGAACGCATCAGCGAGATGTCCTTCTTGACAAACTTCACATTGCGCTTATCAAGTCACACGTTTTAATGTCTATTCCGTTGGGGCCTGTTGGGGTGCAAGCCACAGAAGGGTTGCGGCCTCATTTTTGCACTTTGAGCATGCCTTGCATACAACCTTTACACATTCCTCGCTATATCCGCGGACCCCTACATCAAACACACTGCAGACAGAATGAATTCGTGGCGGCAGGTTCCGTAGGTAGTCAACATTCAATGCCAATGTGAGGGATCATGGTTGCTGACGAGGTTCCGCACAAGTATCGGCAGCATCGGTATTTTTAATCGGTTTATCTTACCGCGCACTGACCCCAACCCTTGAAACTCCTGAGCCTGGAAACCCCTACACACAAAAACGCTCTAGCCCCAAAAACTAACCGACAAACCCCAAACCCGGCAAAACCGTGATTAAACCATAGCTGAAGGTGTGGGGAGGTGGAAGCTGGAAGCCCCAACTCAAAAAAGGGTACAGGCTCAAAAAGCCTCAAACCGCGAAGGCGCTAGCAGCCCGAACTGCGGCGGGTGGCAGACCTAAACCCTGAAAGGAGTTTGCCGTGGAAGCCATAAAGTCTCAGAGGACAAACCCTCAGAAATCCAACAGCAAACACACTTGCATAGAAACTCAACGCCCTAAACTCACCAAAGCTCAAAAGGAGTGGGGAGGCGGAAGCACGTGTAGCAGCCCTGAACCCCAAAAAGCATCCAGATGCAGATGGTGGAAGCCCTCGAACTCAAAAGGTGTGGGGACCGCAGCCCTGAGCCCTAATTGGCGTCAACCTTAAAACTGGCAGGCTGTGAATCCTGTCAAGGTCGCAAATGGGGCATTTCAGTGGGCCAATTGGAGTCTGGAGGGTTTCATGCTTGTTAGATCCTTTGACCCTTCAATTCCGAAACCACGCTGGCCAATTCCTCGAAAGAGCAAACCGTTCGCCAGGAGAAGAGTGTCCCCGCCGTCACCCTGCGATGCGCATTTGAGGTCGATCTTTGCGATTGGAAGGATGTAGGCTCCGCAGCAGCTGCTACTCGAACGCATCAAGGCCTACTGAACTGTGTTCAGAGCTCATTCAGCAACCGCATAGCACCTTGACAGAGACACAAAGCCCCACAAATTCGTGGACTCGCAACACCAATCCACTCAGGCCAAGTGGAGCGTCCACGCTGAAGATTCGGGTGCAGGCCAGTTGATATTGAAAGGAAACCTTTGCTAGCAAGATCATCGGACGCAGTTCTCCTGGCAGGGTGCGGGGAGTCACCTTTCTTGCAAGTTGAGCCGTTGTCGAGGGCAGTGTCTTGGGGCATGGCAAGGGATTACAAAACTGCAGCAGCGTACGTCGCTGTCTCCTGCAAGCCGTCAAAATGCTTCCAAGCTTCCGTCCATGAAGTTCTATGTAGGGCCAAGACTGCCCAAATGGCGATCAAATATTTATTTGCCAGTATGACAAGTGATTTTAGGTGCTCTTTATCCCATCCTTTCTTTACTTTCTGTGAAGGCCCGGCACGCGGTGCGGGAGAGAGTCTGGGCTACGCATGGGCCGAGGCACCTGCCAAAGCTAATCCGCTAAGCAAGCGTTCCGTTTATGGCACAGTCTGCCGAGATCTTGTGAGGTGCTGAAGCATCCACAAAAGGCCCCCGTTTGCAGTTAGAGCATGCTGTACAAACTTTGGCAGACTCAGATTTGCTGTGCCACTCTTTGCTGCCAGAGTGGGCATTGATGTAGGCCAGGAAACGCGACTACCACACTGAGGCAATCATTTTGCAGAGCCCGTTCCTGGACATCACGAAGCATTACAAGCTGCAGTTCAGCTACTATGCGTCGGCTGGCAAGCTCGAGGTGGATTTCCAGGCTGCAGCACGCAATCGCAGGGCAAGCAGAACAATTTGCGCTTTTCGTACGCATAGGGCCTAGATAAGTGTATCAGCCAGCCAGTGCATGAACTCTTGCAGGATGCTTTGGGCATGACCAAAAAGCTTTGGGACAGCACCAACGCCACGCAAGACTGGAAGCTCCAGGAGCGCGATCGATCTTCCATTTTTGGTCTGCGTTGAAGTGGCAGCTAGCAAGAGGTACGTGAGCAGGTAGCAGTGCGAGGATGTGCCAGGCTTGCGTGGGCGAGGGCTACTACAGTGACAGCGCTGCTTGAGAAACAGCTACGCTCAGATGAGGGTACCCTCGATTTCTTAAATATGAGGCCTACAGTCATTTTTTTTATCAAACGTATTCTATCTGACTTTGAGGGTACCCTCGATTTCTTAATATAAACTTAACTATAGAAAAGGATGTAAGACATGGAGCAGCTGTGGTATTTCTTATTCAGGAATGGAGCAGCTGTGGTATTTATTAAGAAATGGAGCAGTTGTAGTATTTCTTATCAAAACTCAGAGATTTCAAAAACCCATCAATTTCTTTTTTGTTTTTCTTAAAGTTGGTCATTTGATCAATCTGGAGAAGAATTGGACCATTTCTAATTAATCATTTCTACAAGGGGCCTGGCCAGTTCTATTTAATTTTAACCAAAAATGGGAAATGTCAAAAACGGCCAAATTAAGAAATCGAGCCAAACACAAGATAAATTAAGAATTGTCTCCCGCGAGGTTAAGGTACCATCGATATCTTAATTTCTGTTTGCCCTGCATTTTCAAACCAAAAAAATATATATATATATGCACGGCCGCCGAGGGGCTCAATTTCTGAAACCAATGATTTCTTAAACAGTGCTGTCGCTGTAGTTATGCCGCCAAGCGGGCCCAAGCATCCAGCAAGCCTCTCCTACGAAACTCGCCCGTTTTTGGCTACAAATCGAGTCTTAGATATTTTCTTATTGCTGATGGACAAGATTCTGGCTTCGAAGATGCAGGCTGACTAGACGATCGAACAGGTAACATGGATGCTTCATGATGCTGAGCAAAACCCACCAACTTGCAACGCCTGAGTTTTCATGTTTTTTCATTACAGGCAGCTGGAAAATGGAAGAACACCTGCAGATTGCAACGCACGGGCAGTTGCGACACTGTATTCCATCCTCCATTTTCACCGACGGCGATGCAAAAGGCTTAGCCGGGAAACCTTACACTTTCAGACTATGATCGCGCTCAGCTTGCAAGACCCTGGGGAGACCTGTGCATAACTGCGCGAGAAGGCTGAGGATGAATGCCCGAGGTCCAGCCCGACGGACGCGGGAATTGCTGATGCTATCTGATGCTGCTTTTTGCAGGTGGTTGCGCAAATTCACAGATTTCATGGGGAGGCGTTTGACCGAAACAAATAGGTGGAGTGGACCTCTGCATACATGCGTTAGATGATGACTTAATGTTTCCCCCGTGGCAATGCTACAGGCGATCCTGCAGAGATTGTCAGCAGTCTGCAAGAGATGTTCTTGGAGATCCCCGCAAGCAGCGAGCAAAGGGCACATGCCACGCCACAGGCTCATGAGTACACTGAGTACAATCGGTGGAAAGCTTCGCTTCTTCATCCACGAAAGTCTTCTTCGAACGGTGTTTCATGCAGTCACGGCATTGAAACAAAGCACGCAAGATTGCTTGCACGTAGTTGACAACTTGGCAGAAGGAGTTGTGGTGTCGGTGTGCAGGTCCAAGGTGCAAGAATTCTTGCAGTGCAAACCAGATGCGGTCTTGCTTCTGGCGGGCACACTTAGCAGCAAAGAGCCAGGGCTTTTTGACGACCAAAGAGAGCGCCTGGTCAAAATGAAGTTCGGTGCAAAGTTGGCCTTGGGTTCGTGTGCGATCTTAATGCAGGCCCCTGCTTGCGCAGTCAAGCAGTCTGTGAGCGGGCTGTTTAGCGGCCGTTTTAAGGTCTTCACAGCTAATAAAGTCTTCCTGATACGCCACACTATGAGGTGAAAAGGAAGACGGGTTGCGTGCTGGTTTTGGTGGCGGGAGTATCTGTGATAAAGTTGATAAGTGCAGGTCAGGGTCAGCTTTTCAGGGCACTCACAACACGGAGCACTTGGTCTCAATCCGTGATGCCGTCTCAATTATATCTGACTGGCCCGGCTATCCCCGCTTAATGCTTGGAATTTATCTGTCAACTAGTATTACCTGACCCGGAATGAAGCATTATTGTAGGGCCGGTATTGGAGGCGTACATTTTAGGATTTGATCTCCGCGCTCATCCCTTACCTTGCCCCGCAGACTGGAGGGTTATTGGGCCTTTTAGTTGAACTTGGGGTGGAAACTCATGGGGATGGCCTGTAATTAGATTGCCCTGTGATCTGATTTTGCGGTGCTGAGTGAGAAGTATTCAGACAGACTCGCCTGCGCAGGAGCTGACAGTCGCGGGAGCCCTGGCTGTGCGTTTTGTCGCCATCGCAAACCAAAGTGAGGCGCTTTTGGCATTGCCAAGAAAAATGAACGCATCTGATTGAACTCTTGTGGCTGGCATCGCGAGTTGAGAGTCAGACACAGGTTTCTACAAAGTTGTCCTTTTTTGAGCGTCGTCAAAAGCAGGGTCGATTGCTTCCTGTTCAGGCATCGCAGGCTGCACATGCAGCTCACCTGGGAGTTGGACTAGACGAGGCCGGCCAATTGATTTGGAACTTGATGATTGCATTGTCGTGGCGAAGCTTCGGAGCAATCTCCTTATTTGCTGTGTAAATGACCCTTGACGCACGTTGCAGCTGCGGCAAGAAGAATTCTCAAAGACTGATAGACATGGTTAGAGAGAGGGACACACTGGATGCCCACCAATCAGTCATGCCGTGGACATGACCGTAGGCAGCAAAAGCAAACAAGTAACCAAGATCCCCCTTCGGATTCCCTTATGCAATGGGTGGGGGTATACCCCCTTTATATCATAAAATGACGTTACGTAACCCACCCACTATTTCATAACATATTTTGGCCATGGTGTCCCCCCCCTCATTTTATTTAACCGTTTTTTAGAGAACATGAAGGGTACAGTCACTCTCACACCTGAGGGTAGTACCTCAACGGAGACGGGACGTGGTACCTTGTATCTTCCAGGGGCAAGAGCTTTCTATACTCAATGAAGTACAAACATAAAGCAAAGATATGAAGGGCTGAAAGCAGAATAAAGGAAAGAGTGCCCATAAACAGAATGTATACAGTGTATCAGAGAGATATATATAATAAGCTATATAAGGGCATATGTCTTAAATAGTATAGTGAAGTGTCTAAATATAATCTATATACCGATATACTACCATGCTCGTTTTCTACTTTAAGACTCCCTTGCACCAGTGCTTGGTACCATGTCCCGTGTCTGCGTCCTGGACCATGCTTTGTCATCCTTACACCAACCCCTATAGAACCCTTAAATGATCCAGATATAGTCCTGACATACTCCCTATATAATCCTTAGATAATCTTCACATGATCTTTTTGTAATCCCAGTATAATCCTCACATAATCCCTAAATAATCCTTAATAACACTTGGCATAATTGCTAGATAGTCCGTGTATTATCCTGACATAATCCCTATACAATCCCCATCTGATCCTTACACAATCCCTGCATAATCCCACATAATCCTCCCAGGATGCAGTCACGGGAACCTTGTACCAAGCACCGGTGCCAGGGAGGTGTAGAGTAAGAAACATAAATTGCGGCGTGGTAGCCCATACATATATATACACACACGCACACACACTCTGTAATCATACTGTTTATGGGCATGCTTCCTTTATTCTTCTTTCTTTCAGCTTTTCATACCTTTTGTTTATCTTCGTACTTTGTTCTTTTTTGGCCCCTCATCCCTTTGGTTTATCCTTGTACTTCTGTGTGTATCTTTAAAACTATAAATGCCTCTACTGTTTATGAATTGACGCAACAAAAGGTACGCAGCCCCCTTATTACAACGGACACAAAACTTAAAAGGTCTTCATGTATTGACGCCCTTCCCACTTTGTAAACTTTTTCTGGGTTCATAAGGGCAAGAACGGCTCCCCTCCAATGTTGTACCATATCGTGGGGTGGGGGCTGAGGTCGCTGTCAGAATCAGAATTCAAAGGGGATTAACTACGGGCAGAGTGGTTGCACTACTTGTAGTGCTGTCGAGATACCTTTTTTTAGTCTAACTTCTGATATGCCAGGTAGACATCATGGATACGCATGGTGGTGATGAAGCCACCATGGCAAACGTGCAGGGATCGACTGAAACAAGCTCCAAGGCGCCAGGGAACGGAGCAAAGCATGGGGCTCGTAGGCCTTGTAGGCCGAACCTTGTTTTGCTCAGGGCGCCTTTGCTGAAATCGTCGCCTGGTTCCGCGGCATTCTCGACACACTCTTCGCTAAGAAGTGCCCTATCTGAGCGAAAGCTATCGCTGCCATAAGCCACAAGAGCAGTGGAGTGATGTTCAAGGTTCTCACATCAGGTGTCCATGCAGATGGGGCTTTTCAGTAACAAAGATTCACGAAGACTGTCGCGTACCCCGTACTGCATCATACCTAGATTATAAGGGTTATGCTGCTACAGGTGTTAGCTGCCACCTTCTTAAAGACATGTGCGTTGCCAACTCATGCATCCAGGTATGACGATGCCCGCAGCCGGGCTTTGCGTTCGCGTCTCCATGGCCGTGGAAGTTCCATCCTGCCAATCTCTTTAGTTGCACCTCGTCCTCCAACATGAACATGAGCCTTTCTTTGGCTTGCAGCGCACGCGGGGCATTATGCCGTCTGAACATGTTTGCACATGTTTGCACGACTGCTGGTCTCATTGACTTGCATGGCCACTGGACCTTAAGGTCTTAAGCATCGCAGCAGTCACGATATCCCTCATCCGACTAAGAGCGCGAACTGCGCCTGCTGCCTCAGGCTGCACTGCACGCTGCGCCCTTTGAATGCTTAACTTCAAGACCGCCAGGTTTCATGCTCGTTACTGGTGAGTGAGGCAGTGCTGCCAGGAGAGTATTTAATGAGCTCCGTTGATAGAACTGCCCTTCCCGGCATCAGAATGACTGCAAGGAAGCGAAGGATGCCCGAGCACACGCGTGTTTTGAAGCGGTGTCGCCAGAACCGGATAATTTTCTGTCACATCTTGGTGAACAAGATGCTTGACTCCGGTCCTTCCTGTGTCACCTACTAGTAGCTAGGACACGGTGCGGGCTGGCATTGACACGCATTGAGCAGGAACGTGACAACCCACAATGGTTGCAATCGCCTCTTGACAAGCTCACATCATAGCTACACGAGGCGCAGTCAGCAGCAGCCAGAAAAACTGGCATGTCCTGCGTCGGTGTTTGAAAAAGCTAGGCTAGGCTTGTGAATCTTGAAGGAGATCTACGGGCTGCCCGAAGTGGCTTAACCCTCGGACACTTATCCAAAAAAGCTGCGGTCTGCTGAATTCCTCAAAGTAAGGAGGGCAGAACATACAGGCCGACAGCACGAGCATGCGCGGAGCAACGCCAAAAGTCTCCCGGATCGCGGCTCACCTGGCTCATGGTTAGGAAGAATGTTGCAACAGCTGCTTACAGCTGCAGGGCCCGAATGTGGTGTCGTCAGGCTCTCTCAGAATGGAGTCAGCATGCCAGGAGACAAGTCAATAGAATGCTTGAAGCAGTACTCGAGGACAATTCAGACTCTCACCATAGCATCCAGCATCGAGGATGACATAGCCCATCAGAGACCATAGCACATGTCGCCGTTTTCTTGAGTTGCGGCCCTGCTACTTACTTGCCAAGCTCAGCTCTCAGCACAGAATTTGGGAACCATGGGAGATCGGGTGGCAAGATTTTAGGAGTATGTCGTGTGGGGGCACTTCTCTACTAGCATAGCAGTAGCCAGCGGTCAACAAGTTGGGTGGCTGTGAAACGGAGGCTACCATAATGGTTCTTCACCTGAGCATGCGTTTCAAACGGACGGACCATGTGGCAGCCCTTGAGCTCATGTCCTGTGTCACACTTGTGGTTGTTTGAGAAGTCAAGAATCAAATAGAATCCCCATTCTCTATCAGAAAGGTGATGGAGTGAAGCACAGAGTCTGATGATGGGGTATGGCAAACTTGCTGCTGTTATATCTGAATCAAGCGATCTCTCCAAGTCCCTGCCATGATCAGCCTGCCGTCTGCGTTGTCTCAGGTGCAATCTAAGAGTTCCGGCTAACCCAGCCCCACATCCCGCCACATCCCTGCAGGTGATGATTAAAGCAATTTGGAGACCAACAATGTTTCTGGCTCGGGTGGCGGACAAAGTATGCTCCTTGATATTCCTTGATGCCCCTCCTCTATCCTGCGTCTCCGGCGTACCTCGGCTTTCCACCTGTCTGCCTCTGTTGACACCATGGGGCTTGGAAAATGCCATGCAGATCCAGGCGAGCGTGGCGCACGTTTCAAGAAATATGTGCTTGTTGCTGGGCCCCCCGCTTTTTGGTTATTACTGTATTACCCGCCATCTCTGCGTGCTCTTCCGTCTCGCAAAAAATTTGAACGCGCCGTAGGTGTTTATAAAGTTGCGGTCTCACTCGGAGCATCCTCAACACGGTCGTCGGATCATCACAGCGTAATCATTCAAGAGTAGGCCGTCCTCCCCTTTAAAGTATTCTTGCTAGAGGGGTCTGTAACCGAACTGGTCGCGCCCTGATTGTTCGAAAATAGCGCTCCCGTGCGGGACATCCTCAAAATTCCAGATTTTGCTTACTCAAAAATCGTGCTCCCGCTCGTTGCAGTCGCATTTTTTTTAAGTTTCTTTTTTTCTTTGAAATTTTGTATCTTAAAACATCGCGCTCCCGTGCGGAGCATCCTCAAATTTTCGTCGGTTTATCTTCAGCAACTTCTCTCAAAATGACGCTCCCCTGCGGAGCGTTCGGAAAATTTGATAATTCATGAACGATAATGTTGAAGAATGCTATACTGACAGCCATGCTGACTGACTCTGAGTACCGGTGTACTCCTCGAGGTCTTCTTCTTTGTTCGAAGTGGCGGTCTTGAGCGGAGTGCCCCGGTAGCCAATCGGTATAGCCTGCGTCGACCTCGTCGTTCAACAACTGAGCGACTAAGTCGACGGAAGCTATACTGTTCACTACTGCACTCCGCTCAAGGTCGTCTTCTTCGCTCAACGTGGTACTCCTGAGCATTCCCAAGTTTGAAGCCTTCTCATGTCATTGTCTAACATTTAGGAACCCTAGGAAGCATTTAACTATAGGCATTGAATTTTTTTCAATAAGAACCCCTACCTGAACATTTAAATGCTTGGTTTTAAATGCTTCCTAGTCCCCCTAAAACATGTGCAGGATACACTCACGCACTCCATCTGGACTTCTTTTCCGAGTTTTCTCACGAGACTCAGCTTTTGCAATTAACAGTATCATATCATCCGTTGCATGTGGACACACCTCCTTAGATCATATTATGTGGAAGGCGGGTTTCACTACCAAAACCTGGCATTTTTGGATGGAATTTTACTGCCATCATGATGCAAGGACTTATATATTCCCGCAAATATCCTTTACATTTTCGGAGGCGCCTCGGTCGATCTAGCTGTTTCTGGTTTGGTGTATCCATCATAAAACTCAGTATTTCCAGGACCTGACCCTAAGTTCTCTGGTTATCCCACTTCAAAATTCTCAGTGTTGTATGAGAGAACTTGACTCTGGAGAAAACATTTCCGATGGAAGGACTTGTACGTCTTTGCATTCGGTGTCAGTGCACTGGTCGTACAGATTCATTTCGTATGTATCAAGATGGTGGTCCCCATACACCCCCAAAATAGTAGGACCCTTAATGTTCCAGGCCCAGAAAACCACTCATGATCATGATAGCGCACGGTATTCGCGCGAACCTGGTGAACGCCGCGAACTCCGCGAACCCGCGCACCCGCGAACCCGCGAACCCGGCGAACCCGCAAACCCGCGGACCTGCGAGCCCGCGAACCCGCGAACCCGTGAACCCGCGAACGCGGCAAACGCCGCAAACGCCGCGAACGCCGCGAATTCGCGAACCCGTGAACTCGCGAACCCGCGAACGCCGCGAACCCGTGAACCCGCGAACACCGCGAACCCGCGGACCCGCGAACTCGCGAACCCGCGAACCCGCGAACCCGCGAACCCGCGAACACGCGAACCTGCGAACCCGCGAATCCCCGGACCCGCGAACACGCGAACCCGCGAACACGCGAACCCGGGAACCCGGGAACCCGCGAAGTCGCGAACGCCACGAACCCGCAAACCCGCGAACCCACGAACCCGCGGACCCGCGAACCTGTGAACCCGCGAACCCGGATTCGCCAAGCCGCGAACCCGCGGACCCCGCGAACTCGGCGAACGTCGCGAACTCCGCAAGCCCCTGAACCCTGCATGCGAACCCCGCGCAAACCATAATTCCGTTCGTGTTCGGAGAGCATACAATGACCTGAGCATCCATTCCCAAACCATAATTCCGTTTGTGTTCCCAGTGAGAAATCTGTTTCTATGAGCACTGCTTCCCGCTAACATGTTTGCCCAAACCAAGCGTGCACCTGAGCCATAGACTTTTAGCTGCGTTCGTACATGGAAAAAGGGCGCCTTCGGACCAGCATTGCTTCGACACGTTCTTTGAGCATAGTTTGCTGTCAGTTGGCAGCGGAGCCTTTGAGCTCTTGATGGCGAGGCCCGCGACCTTGGACGAATTCCTTCGACAGGAGGGATCCCGAGACGGAGCTGCTGCCCCATCCTTTCCGAGAAGGCCGCCGGGTCTCGAACCGCAAGACGATCCAGGTGTTGCTGCTCCGGAAGGTTCGAGCCGACCTGTGGAGTGCCTTCTAGAGGAAGTACCCCCGAGATGGCAGTGCTTGCGCTGCGACGGCCTCAGCTTCATGTGGGACGATGGCTGGAGATGCAGTGGATGCGGGAGCCGAGACTTCTTCAACGCTGTAGCCCCGACAACCCGACATGTAGGCTTTGGCACCTGGGTGTACGTTCCCAGAGGCGAGCCCAACCTTGATGCAGACCAGACGTCATCCTCAAGCTCATTGCCTGGGATGCCGTCGACAAGGCAAGCGTCTCCTGTTTCCGCCTGGCAACCGAGAGGAGGTCGACTTCAACACCGCTTCCCTCCGGACTTTAGCGGAGGCCTGGGCGAAGCAAGAGAGAACGCAGAGAGTGAATCCTTGACCAGCGATGCCACCATCGACCCGGACACTTGGCAACCTGCGCCGCCAAGACCATCGCGGAGACAGAGGCGAGCTGCTGCCGCTGCTGCCGCTGCTGCGGGCCATGGCGGGCGCGATGGACAAGGACGGCGTTCTCCGCAAGTTCCTCGTTCACCGCGGTCATGCCGCTGAACCCACCAAGGAGCCCGTCGTTGCAGGGCCACCAGCTGTTAAAGCAGCATGGCCTAGAGACAAAGACCGAGCCCGAGAAAGAAGGTTTCCAGTTCGGCGTTGGGGATGTGCAGTTCAGCTCTGAGCATGTGTACCTTCCAGCATGTTTGGATCATGAAGCAGACACGTGCTGTTTGATTGGAGCGAGTGTGCTGCACAAGAAGAGTGACATTCCCCTTCTGCTCAGCCTGCCCATGATAGAGAAGAAGTTGCAAGCTGTTCTTGACTTCCCCAAAGGTTGTGCGAGACTTGGTGCGTTCAATGTAGAGGTCCCCATCGTAAAGATCAATGGACACATTTGCATTGCAATCTCCAATTTCCCTGCCGTGCGTGAAAGGCGAATCCTTGACAAGTGGTTGGACTTCAGCCGCATTCTTGATCAAGGCAATAGTGACCTCGAGCTGGTCAAAGTCACGACCCTTCCTTCGAAGACTTTCGATGGCCCCGCCTCCTCGATGGATGCAAAACTGGCGAGCTCTGATGACGGCGGTTCGGGCGGCCGAGATGGTGCTGATCCGCTTCCTGCTTCGTCTGGGCCTTCGACCACGCTCCTGGCTGGCTCATCAAGACCCCCTGTCTCTCGAGATACCGTGCAGCCACCCGCCAGAGGCCTTGGTGCGCTCGGGCAACCAATACGGGAGCTTCTGCAAGTGCAGCCAGTGCGGCGTCCAGTGGAGATACAACAAAAGCGAGGCTGCTTGGCAAGAACGGCCATCGTCGCAGCGACTGCCGCTGCCACAGCCATCGGACAATGCTTCAGCCCGACGGCCGGCTTGGGCAGTCAAGGCGCTCCCCATTCCGGAAGCCTCAGCGAGTTCGACTACACCGGCGACCACCTGAAGCCAAAGGCCGCACCAAAGAGCGTCAAGACACGCAAGGCCCAAGATGCAGTGGAGGAGCAAGCCGAGGAGAGCGAGGACTACGACTGGGCCTTGGTCATGGACGACTAGACCGCTTGAAGAAAGGCACACAGAGCTGGTTGACAGGACATCTTCGGCAAGCTCAAAAGGACTTGGAGCGCGAGGTCCACGCCTACGACGTCCTCCCGGTCCACCGCGACATCCATGGTGCCCGCCCGAAGATTGACGTGCTTGAAATCTTTGCGGGCACCTCCCGGGTCACTGATTGCGCGTAGGTCTATGGCCTCAATGCCTTGCAACCCTTCGAGCGCAAGCTTGGCTATGACCTGACAGACCTCGAGACCATTGCAGTTTTGAAAAATGCCATCTACCAGTTCAAACCTTTGTGTGTTCTGGTCGAGTGGCCCTGCGCGCTATGGACGCTGTTCAACGAGAACCTGAACTACACGCGCCGGATGTCCGAGTTGGCGACACTTCGAGAGGAAGAACGCCCCTTGGTCAGCCTGGGCGCGTGGGCTTGTGAAGAGCAGTCCCGACTTTTTCTTGGAGAAAATCCGCTGAGGTCGAGACTGTGGCGTGAAAACTGTGTCCAGAAGCTGCTTGACCTGCCGGCGCATGGTGCTGAGACGAGCAAGGGCGAGCCGATCGTGAAACCGCATCGGTGGATCACGAACTCCGACTTCCTGGCAGACAACCTGTCCAAGAAGATGACCGCCGACCAAAAGCAGTACTGCGTGACAGTCGAGGGCCAGGAGACTGAGCGCTCGGGCGAGTACTGCGACGGCCTTGTCGACGCCATCCTCAACGGCATCTACCAGGAAGCCAGAAGGAGGAATCCGGCCCGATTCACCAAAAAGACCCACGACGTGATGTTTGCCCGACCTGCTCCTGACGCCGAGGCATGGAAGTCACTGCTAGATGACGTGGAGTCACGCTTCACGAACAGCAACAAGAAGCCGTTCACTTTGCCCGACAACGACCCGATGATGAAGGCCATTAAGGAGCTGGTTGCTTGGGAGATCACTCGGGTACAAGCTGCGTGGCTGCCACTTGCCCGACGACTACCTCAGGAGTTTCCTTACACTCACCGCGGAGCCGCACTGAGGCTTACGTCTGGCGACTTCCAGCTAGAAGCCGAGGACCTGTCGTCCATCAAGTAGCAAGCAGCGGTACCAAAATCCAGTACGAGTGGCGGTGTTCTTCTTCGGCTTCCCAAAGAAAGAAGCCGAGCTCCCCGAACAGGACCTCGGAGTACAAGAACAACCTCCACCTCTACCTGGCGAGCAGGTTGAAGCCACACCTTCCCAAAGGCAACTTCGATTGGCTGGCTTCGATACCGAAATCTGGTTCGAGGATCCGCCGCGGGAAGTTGACCGAAAGCTTCAATATTCGCTTGGGCGGCTCCACGTCAACATGGGCCACGCCCCCAAAGCTGAACTCGTGAGGATGCTTGCTGCAGCCGGCAACTTGAGCAAGAAGGTCCTCGCAGGCCTCGACTGCCTAAGGTGTGGGGGCTGCATACGTACCCGCCAACCACGACCTCCGCCTACCTCTTCGACCTCAAGCAACTACTCCGGCTACTTCGGCGAGGTTCTCCAGTCCGATGTGGTCTACCTTCGGATGATTAATGGCGAGAACGTGCCCGTCCTCGGCATCACCTGCGAAGCAACCTCGTATCATTCTGCTAAGGTCCTGGAGTCAAGACAGCCAGCACATGTGCTAGCAACTTTGTTGGAAATATGGTACCGACCTCTTGGTCTACCTCTGCGCTTCAAGACGGACCCCGGCGGCGAGTTTGGCGGTGAAGTCACGACCTTCCACATGCGCCACGGCATTCTCCACGAGACAGTTCCTGCCGAAACCCACTTCCGCGTCGGCAAGATTGAGCGCCGCAATGCTTTGATGAGGAGCCTTGTTGAGCGCGTGGTAGACGAACGTGGCGTGGCCAAGAGAGAGGAGCTGGACCAGTGCCTGGTCGCCGTGCTTCGCACCATCAACTCGTGCACCTTCTCCCACGATCGGTCACCAGCACAAGCAGTGTTTGGACGTGTGGCGCGGCCCCTTGGAGACTTGGTGAGCGACCACGTCGCCTGATCCAGGCCTGATGCGACCTGAGATCCTTCGTGCCGAGGCCATGAAGGCATTGGCAGAGCACACTGCGAGCTCAGCCATACGAAGAGCGGTGCTGAGAAAGACATCATCAGCAAAACCTTCGGGATCTTCAGCCAGGCCAGGCGGTCGCGTTCTGGCGGTGGTCTGGACGGTCGAGGCAGCACAAACGGGGCGCCTGGGCGTTAGCAAGGTTTGTGTCCCGCGATCCCGACAACAAGTCTGTCTGGCTCCAAGTCAACACCACGACCGTGAAGGTTGCCAACAACCAAATTCGTGTGGCGTGTGGTTGGGAAGAGTGGACCCCCTCGCACGACGACATCGCCATCCTCAAAGACGCTGAGCGGAACCTCCGCGACAACCTCTGGGAGGACCAACGAGAAGAGCCTCCCGCCGCCTTAGAGGAAGCAACGGCAGAGCTTGCAAGCCAACTTCCTCTACGACCAGCACCTCTACCAGTACGGGAACAAGACTACTGGAGGTACGCCGACGACCGTGCCATTCGCGTGCACGTGATCCCTCGCTACGAGCTCTACGTTCCCGAGCCCCACGAGTGCGACTTCGACGTCAACGACCTGGCGGATGCCTCCACGAGCACCAGGAGCAACCAGAGGAAGACCAATGGCGAGATCCTCGGTGCGCACGGACATACGACGACACTTGGACAGGAACGTCAACTTTCTTTTGGAAAAAGAATCCAGCTGAACTGCCTCGAGCTCTACGTGTACCAACCTAGTCACTGCAGCAACCACAGCGACTACCAGTACAACCACGCGTACCGACACGGTCTGCCGGGAGCACAGAGATGGCCAAGCAGACCACGGTTCAGCAGCAACAGACGACGGTTCAACAGCAACAGACGGCGGTTCAACAGCAACAGACGGCGGTCCAACAGCAATCACATGTGCAGAACTACTACGACAACCGGTCTCTCACCTTTCAGGTACCTGCTTCGCCAGGGAGAATGCCATCATCGCCGGTACCTCCAACACCACGTGGTCGGCCTAGGTCACGGACACCTTCGAGGGCTAGAAAAGCACGCGACACGAGTGAGAAGGCCACAAAGCACACAAGAAAAGCCGCAGCAGCCAGCAGCAGCACACGACAAGCTCCAGCACCTGCTACGCCTGGAAGCTTGCCGTTCAGTCCTGGGATTCCGGAAACACCTCCTTACAGTGCCATAGCTCCCGGAACTCCTGAGTACCAATTCGAAGCAGGAGCACAACCACTTGTTCCTCTTTTGGGCGAGACGGCCATAGGCGAAACCGCCAACGTGCAGGACCTCAGTCACAACGAGCTGCCGTCAGTCGGCAACAACGACAACGTCAACCTGGAACAACGACTTCCAGTACCTGCGGGTCAACCGCAACCTACCATGGACGATCCACGTGCCTCAGCTTCAGACGCACAAGCACCTCCTGAACCACTACCACAACTGCCGCAAAAGAGAACAGCAGACGTCCTGCTCAGCCACGTCCTGTTCCAGAGCGGGGTGTTCGAACTTTGTGTGGACGACTTCGGGGAGGCAATCCTTCAGAGAGGCGACGAGATGATCGATATGCCACTGCCCTTTCATACTGAGCACCATTACCAGTGCTATCTCGCGAGCAAGCAGCGCATTCGAGACCTCCAAGCTGACGGCGTCAACGAAGACTTCACCCGTGAGGATGGCTCTTCTTCCGAGGATGAGGTGAAGACGGTGTCCAACAATCGGACACACACACACGCCAGGAGCTGAAGCAGCTCGACCGAGAGTTGCCTTGGAAAGAAGTCAAGGCACTTCCCCGCGCCAGCTACGAGAAGTTCTTGGAGTCGGTCCGAACCGAGGAGGACAACTGGATGAGATGGGGAGGAATCAGACCTCTCTCCCGACCCGAAGCGGAGAAAGCAGCGACCCCAAGCTTTCCAAGCGAGTCCTCAAGTCCCGAGCCGCCTACCGCGACAAGAACAAGGGCCTCGGCGAAGTCAAGGCAAAGTGCAGAGTGGTCTTGATCGGATGCAATGATCCAGACATCTTCAGTGTGTCCAGAGATTCGCCGACCCCTTCGAGACTTTCAGAAGCAATCGTCCTTGCCATTGCCACCGCAGGCCGGAACAGAGAGGTGAACGGCGATGGTGGTCTGTGGAAACTGTGGCTGTCGGATGCGAAATCCGCCTTCCTGCAGGGAGAACAGAATCGTGAAGAACGTGGAGGACCGATCTTCATGAGACCACCTCGCGACCCTGTCATCGATGAAGTGGGAGCCTACAGTGCCCCCCTCTACGAAGTCCTTGGGAACGCCTATGGACTTCAGTTTGGGGGAAAAGAGTCCTGGCCCGGGCAACAGGCCGTATCACGAGCTCTTTGACATCGACCTCTTGGAGGGGATGTTCACCTGGGGTTCAGTGACTGTCATCGACGAGGACCACCCCGGAGTCTATAGAGGCAAGGAGATCGAACTCGTGCAGGAGAACGGCCGCTTCAAGTACCAAGTCACCCAGACCGCGTTCATCGACGGCATGGACTCCGGCCGACTTCCGCGAAGACGCGCGAAGGAAGATGAAAAGCTAACACCTTCCGAGTGGCAGGAGTTCAGGAGCATCTCCGGTTCACTTCAGTGGTTGTCTTCCCAGACCAGGCCCGAGCTGGGACCTGTGGTCAGCTTGAGCAACCTACCTCGACCTCAAAAGGCTCTACGAGACCGTCGAGTCGAGTACGTGCGTGCCACAAGGAAGGTTGGGATCACCTACCAAGACGTGCCCTTCGACCGTTCGAGCACGCTGGTGACCTTCAGTGATTCCAGCTGGGCGAACAACAGTTCAAGCTTGAAGTCTCAGTTTGGGCTCCTTGTGCTCCTGACACGTCCCCAGGTGACAGAGGTGCCCATGGTCGGCGCACTGCTCGACTGGCGGTCAGGGCGTTCTTCAAGGGTGTGCAGGAGCACACTGGCTGCGGAGGCATGCGCCAGTGATGAAGGCGCAGACCGTGCCGCCATGGCCAACTACATGATCTCGGAGCTCCTCTATGGCGAGCCTGCTTTTCGAGTTGGGCTTCGCGTTCACAGTCTTCTGGTGACGGATGCCAAGTCCCTGTACGACTGTGTAGTGGCAGAAAATCCAAATCTCTCCGACAAACGGAGCCTGGTGAATATCAGGAGCGTCCAAGAGACGGTCTCTCCGCGCCAGATGCACTGGGTGCCAACGGAGTTGATGAGGGCGGATGCTCTCACGAAGCTGGACAGTTCGTTGCTTGTGGAGTTCACGAAGTGGTTGGTCAAGCCGATCATCCAGTTGAAGGAGCTTGCTTTGGGCAAAAAGAAAGATAGTATCAGTGAGAAATCTGTTTCTATGAGCACTGCTTCCCGCTAACATGTTTGCCCAAACCAAGCGTGCGCCTGAGCCATAGACTTTTAGCTGCGTTCGTACATGGAAAAAGGGCGCCTTCGGACCAGCATTGCTTCGACACGTTCTTTGAGCATAGTTTGCTGTCAGACCCAGAACATATGCTGACCAGAGCATCCATGCCCAAACTGGCCCAAACCATAATTCCATTGGTGTTCCGAGAGCATGCGGTGACCAGAGCCTTCATGCCCAAAGCATAATTCCGTTCGTGTTCCAAGAACATGCAATGACCAGCGCATCTATGCCCAAACCATCCCAAGCCATAATTCCATTGGTGTTCCGAGAGCATGCGGTGACCAGAGCATCCATGCCCAAACCATACTTCTGTTCGTGTTCCGCGAGCACTTTGTGACCAGAACATCCATGCTGAAGCCACATTTCTGTTCATGTTCCGAGAGCATGCGCTGACCACAGCATCCATGCCCAAACCATAATTCCGTTCGCGTTCCAAGAACATACAATGACCAGAGCATCTATGCTCACATAATAATTCCGTTCGTGTTGGAAGAGCATACAATGACCATAATTCCGTTGGTGTTCCAAGAGCATATATGGTGACCAGAGCATCCATGCCCAAAGCATAATTCCGTTCGTGTTGAAAGAGCATACACTGACCAGAGCATTCATGCCTAAACCATAATTCCGTTCGTGTTCCGAGAGCATGCGGTGACCAGAGCATCCATGCCCAAACCATAGTTCCGTTTGTGTTGGAAGAGCATGCGCTGACCAGAGCATCCATGCCCAAACGATAATTCCGTTCGTGTTCCGAGAGCATATGGTCATCAGAGACTTCATGCCCAAACCATAACTCCCTTCGTGTTCCAATAGCATACGCTGACTTCCTCGTTTTTTCGCTGACCTCCTCAAAGAAACGAACAAAACGCCTCCAGCTCCAAAACATGTCACTGCGAGCTTCGTGCATGAGGTTTCCATACATGCTTGCCTTCGCTGAAGCTTTGTTTAGACATGTGCCAGGTGTGCCATGCTTTTCGCCTGCTTCTGGGTTTTTAGATCCTAGCCCAAAGCGCGATTTTCGCAGTTTTTTGGTGGATTGCGGCTGCATGGATGCATTGTTTGCAGATGTGTGCGCATGCCCGAAGTGCCACGTATACCATGCTTTTCGGCTTCTGTTTTAATGCTTGCGTCTTCTGTGCGCGCATTTACGCGGTGACGGAGCGTCGCTCTTGCATGGGACACAAGCTTGTTTGCCAGGCTTGCTCTCTTGAAGACTGACCGTACAGTGTGCTTCAGTCATTTAATTCGCACCGGCGGGGCGTCCTTGACGCCTGGCATGCGGGACAAAGAGGACCAAAAATAGCAATAGCCCTAGGCTTCGCACCCCGCCATTTTTGAGTATTTATATTTTATATATGTATAGAGGGTGCGAGGCCTATAGCCTTGTAAACCTTATACATATAGAATAACGCCGCCAATTTTGAAAGAAGTCCATTTTCCTACGCAAGGCCTCGCTCGGGCATTTCCTCTATAGTTCTGGACACTGCAAAGCCCAGGCCAACCTCGTGAACGCCACGACCTCCGCGGCCCCGCGACCCTGCGAACCCCCGGACCCGCAAACCCCGTGAACCCGCGAGCCCGCGAGCCCGCAAACCCGCAAACGCGCGAACCCGCGAACCCGCGCAGCCGCGAGCCCGCCAACCCGCGAACCCGTGAACCCGCGAACCTGCGATGAACCCGCGAACGCCGCAAACGCTGCGAATTCGCGAGCCCGCGAACTCGCGAACCCGCGAACGCGCGGACCTGCGAACTCGCGGACCCGCGAACCCGCAAACCCGCGAACCGGGCAACTGAGCGTTCATAAGTCCATAACGCCCAAAAAGTGGTATGATTGTACGTGACAAAATATCATTGCATTTAGGCTTGCTGTCTTGGAGGGATGCGCGCATGACCCTAAGGATTCTTAATGTTTGATTTGGCAGACTGAAGCCTGCGTGATTTTTGCGGATTGCTAGCGAATCACATTAGGATTGCGTGGTTGCATTAGTGTGATTGCATTAGGTTGGATTGCATTAGGATCGATTTTCCAGAATGTTGAGCATGTGCCTGAGTGAGATTGTTTTGAGTTATCAATCAATGAGTCTCCAACGTTTGCCAGAGTGCAAGAATGGCTGGTTAGTGATTGGCTGGATTGCTCAGAAGGTGATCTCGACTGGCATCCAATATTCATTGGTCCGTGCTGACTTGGTTGGACATTGGACTGCTTGAGGATGACATCACAGCGCAAGCGCTGGCCAAAGTGTCTGGGATCCCATTAAACTTTTACCGAGTGTGGACTGGCTATGAGTCGCCTGTGGCCACTGCCACTGGACATTTGAGTGAAGTCCAGGAGAAGGCCGTGCCTCCGGCAGTACAGCACCTCCGATTGCAGTTGCTGGGAATGACATGTAGGCCCGGAATGCACGCCGAGTGAGGCTTCTCAATGAGCTTTTGCTCAACGAGGAACTTGTGACGTGTGGGCCGTGGTTCAGTGGCCTAGTGCGTCCGAATGTGGCAAATGCCCTTCGCCGATTGACGGCAAAAGAGATCTTGCGTGAAATGTAGTTGATGCTGCGCAGTGGCAATGCCGAGGTTGAGGCATTGAACAATGTGATCGAGACTGCGCGCAAGATGAAAAATGAGCTGATTGCACGGCTCACTGCACTGGGTGAAGCCTTATGAAAAATGAAGTAATTGATGGCTCGCCGTTGGTCTCCATCAAGGTGACTCTGAGACTGTCTTCGGCAAAGCGCAGGAACGCCAAGATGCCATTGATGGACGTGCTCATGGACCACTTCATGGTTGAGACCCCTTGATTGACAATGGGAAAGAATGACCGATTGAGGGTGGACAAGGCGCGTTGAAAGGTGGAATGGATTGCCAATGTTGGCAGTGAGGGCATCAATGGGATTTCTTCACTGGTGGATTTTTCCTCGCCTGGTTGGGACTGCCAATGTCACTGGCAGATGAGTTGTCCCATGTTGGAAGACTGGCGACTGGGAACTTCACCAATGGGTTGCTCAGTGCCATCTCAGTCAAATGCAGTTGGAGGGACAACTGGCATTTGTCCTCTGGCGTCTATTTGAAAACTGTGAGCGCCAGAAGGGTTAGTGACAGCCAGAACTTCAAGCGAATGTAGTCGGAGAAGTACTTCAACAGGCAAGTCGTTGATCAAGTGACCGCTGGGATCAATGATGTCAATCTGAGCAGCCCGATTGTCACGAGAACTGTCAGAAAGCTCTAAGACACCACCTGGTTTATGATTATGGTCGAATAATGTGACCGAGTAGCAACGCCGGCGGACTGGCGCCCATGCAATGAATAGTTGTGGCCCAATGATTGAGCGGACCTTGTTTGACCATGCGCTGATTGAACTTGCAATAGCAAGAGCAGCAGAGATTTTGAGTGAATATTCAACTTGGGATGAGCTGTGCGGCCTAGACTTTGCTGTTGGGAATGCAGCTGCAATGACCGCTGCGACATCAAGCTTCTCCGCCAGCGACCAAACAACGACAATGATTGGGGCCATGCTCAAGAAGCTGCAGCAGAAGACTGAACCTGTGTTGAACGCAGCATAAAGACCTAAGTTTCGGGTCTCGCGGAGTGGCAGATTGATGCCACAATGAATCTGGCGTGTTATTGAAGTGTCTCATCAGTGCATGTGACTTGCACACAAATGGTCAGTCTTGCTTGTTCTTGGACTCACAAGTCAATGTTTCCGCTGCAACCGAAGCTGCAAATTCTGCATGGCCCATGCAGGCTGCGGGTGTGTTGGCGTTTTGGAATGCAGGTTGATTCTGGTATACATGTCATTGTGATGGCTTTGTACTGTTGGCTTAAATGTTTCCACTGATTGCAAATGAGTATGGGCGCTTCCTTTCCTGCGGCTTGTGAAGTGCCGGATTGTGGCTTGTGAATACGCGCAGTGTCCAGCATAAATGAAAGACTGACCAAAAGCGGCAGCATGTTGTTACTCAGTTTTGAGATTGATTTTCTTGATTGGCTGAAGCTTGGAATGATTGATATTGGGAAGTGGTTAGGCAACGTTTGAATTAATGACGTTGACATTGACATTGCTTAGTTGCAATGTACATCATGACTCAAGGTCTGGTACGAGGGATTGTGTCACATGGCAATGTTCCCACGGTGGCCGTGAGTGTTTGCCACATGTTCAGCATTCATGAATGAACGCCGCCTGGTGTTTGGCTCTAGACTGGATTGCTGACACTGTAACAATGCACAAAAGATTGATCAAACTTGCTGTGAATGTGACTGTGGAGAGTGATTGATTAAGTGCAATTTCATCAGTTGGTTGAGTAGCGTGTGGTTGTTGAATTTTTTATCAGTCGATCCATTCTTGGCGTAATTCAAAAAATCATGTCATCATTACATGTGGCCATGCAGATCATTTCGTTTGCCAATTCGGGGGCTGGGCCCCGCCCAGCCCCCCCATTTGTTTTAGAAGCCGTCCATGCTTGCCAATCACGTCATCACCCCGTTTCCAGCAAAGGCAAGTTATGCGGATCATTGTGTTTTGCACAAACGGGCGGGGCTTGTCCGCCCCCAACCCTCCCGCTGTTTTTGAGCGATCTTTGAAGTAAGGGAAGGTTATGCGGATGATTTCGTTTGCAAATGGGGTTTGTGCACCCCCCCGACCCCCCGGCTTTGTTCAAAACCATCCATGCTGGGCTTGCCGCATGTAGCATCATGTCATCGCTATGGTTGCAGTAAAAGAGGTTTATGTGGATGATGGTGTTTGCAAAATCCATGCTTGCGGCAAAGAACATGATGTCACTGCTATGTTTGCAGTAGAGTTATGCGGATCATTTGTTTGAAAATGGGGGTTTGCGCATCCCCCAACCCCCCCGTTTTATTTGAAACTAGCCATGTTTGCCGTAAAATCAAGTTTTCGCGGGTTCCATCAGGCGTCCAGAAACACGAGGCTATGGCATTGAACAATTTGTGTCGAACACTGACAAAAAGAGAGCCCAACAAGTAGGTTTTGCACTGACTGAGGCACAGGGATGCGTTTCTGAAGCAAGAGTTTTGATCTGCAATTTGCTCTTATATTGTATATACTCTACACACAGTCAGTGGTCACGCCACCCACGACAAATGCACGATTTTGCTGGAAGAAAGGCCGTTCATCTCAACCTGGGAGCTGTGTGGTCAAGCCATGCTGGCCCAAATGGAGCAGATTGTTCCGTGATCAAACACATTGCTTGGACACATGCAGCGCAAGCTTGCACAGTTTACTCCTTCAGGCAAATGCGAGCTTTGACTGACGATGAGACCAGGTGCGCAGCTCAGCAAGTTCATGGAAATGCCTGGCATCCCCATCGTTGATCTGGTCGTACCGAAAAGCATTTGAACCCAAGATCCGCATGGTGTGCGCAAATTATTTTGTCTCATTCTGTCTCTTACGCTGACCAAGTCTGCAATTGCCTTTCACGCCATGACTTTGATTATCTTCCTGCAAGGGAACTAGTGCTTGAAGCTTGGGGCTGTGCTGTCACAGTCCTCGTTCATGACGGCGTTTGCTGAAGGCGTGTCTTTTTGAATTCAGCCTTCTACGGTAAACTATTTTCAGTTCCTGCAAGATGCGATCTGCCTAATGTTGTGTTGGAGGCTCGTCTTCGAGAAGCTGAAGAAGTGCCATCTAGGAGCGCAGCTGCTAGAAGACGAGGAGAGTTAGAATCTGACATGGTGGAGCTTCAGAAAGACAGCTTGCGTTAGCTTTGCATGAGACTTGTTTTGCGACAGCTAGGCCAGATAGATGTAGCAAGCTCACTTGGCAGCATTCACCGCACGGTGCTTTTCATCTTAGGTCGACTGCCTTGTTGCCTGATCAGTTCAAAGTAAGCAGTACCCGTGGACAGGGGGAAGAGCTATCCACAGGCATGTGAGGCTGTTGGATGGCTGAGACCTCCAGGCCTTGAGCCTACGTTGGGTGGAAAATCAGAAGATGCAATTTGGAGTGCTCTCTTTCTCCCTCTCTCTCTCTCTCTCTCTCTTGCTCTTTCCTGTGTCTCGATTACAATAACATCCAGCAAAACTTCTCAGAGGTACATTGGCCAGAATTTGCGGCAAATGGTCGACAGACCCGATGGAATCTTCCTTTTCCGGCTCCACAAGGCAAAGGGGTATCAAAACAGTGCTTTGCGCAGAGAAGATCCTTTTAATGTTGAGGGGCTTTCTTGCATGCTGCCCTGTTGCTGCCCAGCTTCTGCTAGATAGCTGGAAGGCCCAGAGGGGTAGATACAAAGCTTTACAGGAGCGCAGTGTTGTTGTTTTTTTGCTGGTGGATGTTTTGAGTTCGTGTTTGCTCCTGCATCAGGAACGCGTCTTCTACATGAGCGAACGTGTGCTCAAGCATTCTGGGCACATTCCCAAGAAGGACAGGGCCAGTACCTCTGTTCAGTCTCTCAGAACGGCTCACCCTCTTCGTGCGTGAGAGATGGCGAAGGTGGCGACAGGTTTCTCTGATTCTGCGTTGCACTTAATCCAAGCCCCAAGGGGAAAACGATGATGTCCGAAACGACACGCAGGGCTCACCAGCAGGTCTCACCCAGGGCCCGCACATCCAACTAGACAAGGCTTATGCTTTGGGGATGTGTGGTTCTGTCCTAATCCCCTCAAAGACGCCAACTACGAGGAGCTCCTGAGCGCGGGGGTATGCATCGGCAAGGCAAGCCTGTGAGGTCAAGAGCGTTCTTGGTTCACAAGGAGACTTGTGCAACCATGCAGTTCACCCATAGCCGGAAGTTCCGTCTCTTGATCACGGCGTTGGACTATCTTGTGCGGCACTCGCAGTTTGACCGTGGCCTGTAGTCAGCCCTGCAGATGGCAATCCAAGGCGAGATTGGCCCAGTACCGTGTTTGGCTGAAGCCTTCTGGCGAACAGCACTTTGTATATGGAAACCATGTCGTAAAGGCTGGGATTGCATGGGCGGAGGAGACCTGAATTGTGGAAGCTTCCTGGCAGGAAGTCAGTGAGACACTGTCTTGCCCTCCACCTCACCCGATTCTCAGTAAGCACTGCTTTGGGCACATCACGGCACATTGCAACTTCACTATCTCACGCAATCGTTTGGCTTAAGCATTGCGCTTCTGTGCTTCTGCTTCGCCATGGCGGAGCCTGATGCTGCCCCCATGTCTGCGTCAAGCAGCTTCCCCAGTGTGAACTTTGTACGGCATTGTAACTGTGTAGAATAACAGAATCCTGCTCAGTCCTGATTTACCGTATCCGATCACTTACATCAGCCACGGCAGGGTTTGCCTGCCTACCTTTGCAAGAAGATATGGAACAACACATAAGGAAACAAGACACCAAAAAATCTTGCATGTCGCATGTATCTCATGCCATGCATGTTATTCTGGTGTTTGGGTTTCGGTAGGTTTGAGCTCCAGCTTGAGGTGGAAACATCCTCGTCTTCAGGGGATGGGGAGCAGACAAGCCCGGCATTTGCCAGGCAAGACACTTCCACTCTGTTATGCTGCATGCCGAGAGCCGATCCGAAAGGCCTTCCTGGGAATAGTTGTGGAGCACCAGAGCGAGGCAAGCTGGTTCTCACGAGATTTCCTAGTCGATCATCCTATCGGACATGATCCCGATCCCAGATGCAGCTTCAAGCAAAGCTGACATAACGCAGTGTGCTGAGGTCCTTGACATGGCCCAGTTCCTCTTGGGCGGCGGCCTGATGTTCACATTCGTGCTGAAGGTCGCCGTTTTCACACTACTTCCGAAGGGCTTGCACGCATCTTACCCCTTCGGGCCTCCAGATATCTCCAGATTAGCTGGAACAGCCCCAGGAGTTTGACACTCGTCTCAGGGTGATTTGTTATAGTTCGAACAGGGCTACAGCTACGTGCTGCAGTGTAGGCAGCCTGCTGGCATCAAAAGTCAGTGCTCGTGCGCTCCTAACAGACCACTGGACTACCAGCTTCCAGGAGCCAGCTCTGCTGCCTGTTTGTCAAGGAGCAAAACTATCCAATCAACGCTGAAGGTGAAGGGCTAGAGAAGCTGAATTTTGGACGAAGCGGATGCAACCCTGACCAGCCAATGGTTTCTTTCAGTGCACGGCATGGTTTTCAGCTCGCCCTCTCAGCTTGGATGCAATGCAACATGGCAGATTTTGCTGCTTGCTGCAAGTACTGCAAGGCATTCTTTAGATTTGTAAACGATTCTTTTGCAACAATCTGCAGCCCAAAATCTGCGGTTAGCTGCCCAATCAGGGTGTTTACTTACCGAATCAGGGCTTTAGTTTCCCAATCAGGGCGTGACCGCCAGTATACTTGCAAAGGTTGCTCAAACATGATGCGACATGATACGACATCTTGCGGCTCGCGCTCCCTTGCTGATTGATCTGATTGATACGCGTGGAGGTGGCAGATCAAAGTTCCATTGGCTTGATGAAGTCCCTCACATCCTGCGCCAGGGACGGGGTGCTTCATCCTTTCAGACGGCAATTTCTCACGAGGAGGCATCACTGCAATGAATCGCAGGAGCAGGGCCTCCAGCTGAACTTCCACTTCCCAGATGCCGGGGAGGCAGTACCCATCACAGGGAGACCTTGAAGGGGGGGGGGCAACCAGAACCTACCCATGTGGACGTATTTGCAGTGAAGAGGGCAGTCACAGGATTTGCTCTGTATTTGAATTCTGTTTTGGAGAAGGTGCCAGAGGCGGAGGGCGGCAACGAAGCAGTCATCTCGGTAGTTTCAGCATCGATGATTACGCCTGCGTTTCTTGGCATCCCAAAACATCCTTTCTGTAGAGGCGGCTTCATAGCTTGCCGAGATGTGTCTCTTTTTTTTTTCGTGCCGGTGTACCATTGCACTCCTCCTACTTGTTAAGCACAAGCATCGTTTGAACAGTGCAAGCCACGCCAACACACAATCTTCAAGAAACCCAGCCGAAAACAGACAATCAGACCATCTCAGAAATTGGCAAAGGCGAATCCGTGCTGTCTAACACGATCTGCTGGGCAGCGGAGGGTCTTTTTTGGGTTTGCGCATGTTTGTAAAAGCTAGCACTGATGCAAGATGGGATGCTTTCATGGAAGGTCAGCCTTTGCGGCCTTATGTAGCTGTGTGCGGTATCACGCGGTCCACAATATTTCGGCAGATGCTCCAAATATCCCAGCAAACCAGCCCTGTCGAAGTGGATGTCATGTTAGATAGAGCAGGACTCGCCGAATACTGCATTCTGCTTCAGCAGCTACAATGTCAGCTAATACAAGGTCTTCCAAGACCAGGGCAGCAGTTGCAGTGAACCACTTCCCGAGGTTGATGTTCGACATTGACAAGGCAGACGAGCTGTGCAGGAGTATGTTCGCCCTTGCAAGCATTTTGAAGGTGTTGTGGGGCCATGGCTGCGTGGTGCTTGAAATCGAGCACCGCAGTGACAACATGAAGGCATTGGCATTGCACCGACAGCATGTTGACATGTGTTGACGTTTCCGACAAAAACTTTTAATCCTTGATTCATCCTCACTTTGCTTGCCTGTCTCACTCATCCTGCTGTTGTGGTGGTGCTGGTGCTGGTGCTGGTGCTGGTGCTGGTGCTGGTTCTTTTGCTGGTGCTGGTGGTGCTGGTGGTGCTGGTGGTGCTGGTGGTGCTGGTGGTGCTGGTGGTGCTGGTGGTGCTGGTGGTGGTGGTGGTGGTGGTGGTGGTGGCAGTTGCGGCGGCGGCGGTGGCGGCGTCGATCTGCAGCTTCACAGTCCCTATGCTTGAGAATTGAGGGCTGTGTAGAATTGGAGGAATCGGCTGCCGTAGGATTTGAGATGGAACCAAGAGGCAGAAGTGGGTCAGTTTGCAGAGGCCATGCTGTTGTAGGTTGTGGCAGCCTGAAATGAGTTGAATGCAAAGCTACCTTGCTGGTACTTGCGGGAGCTCTTGTTTAAACCATAGGCTTTTGGGCCAAAACTGGTCTGATATATCAGAGATTCGGAGGTTTGTGCCTGGGCGGGCCCCGCCCACCCGAAATGCTTGATGTGCATCTTTACTTAATAATAGCGACATATCTATGATACAATGTGACTTGTCAGGGCGCCAGTCTCCAATTTTTGGACCGCTGGATTTGTTGAAAGTGTTGCGACATGTCAAGTTTGTTATGCCATTTCGTGCCATAAGGGTTTAGTTTTCACTCTTCCTGGCCATTGGAATCTGGAGGGACCAATTTCTGAAACTGCGTTTGAAGGAGCAAGAGCACTTCTAAAGATCAAACATGATTGAAGTGGATGTGAATACTGAATCAGGGGTGTAAGGAGGGAGCAAGGGACATTATGCAGAATCAGAATGTATATTTGAGCAGGAGTTACCTAGATGTTCTACACTCTAACGGCTTCTCAAGGCGTCTTGCCCAGGAATGAATACAAGCGTTTCTAGAACATGAATGATAGCAACATTTTAAAGTCCGATCTCCTGATATCTTCTGAGTTCCTACTTTGACAAGCATAGCCTTGAAAAGGATTCAAGAAGCATCCGTCAATTGATATACCCCTTACATTTCATCATTTGTCGGACCAGTCATCGTTCATCTGCAGTGGCAGAGGATGTATGCGCCTTGCTATCAGAGGAAGCAATTCCAGTTGAAAAGCCGCGGTGGCCATTCCCCCACCTCAAACGCTTTGCAGAATCAGGCTGTTGCCAGAGACTTTCAAAACAAGGTTGAGGGGGGGTTGCCGCGCTCCCGGCCGCGAAAACCTGAAGGCCCGCCTCCTCCCCATCTGTGGGCCTCGTGGATTTGTTGCGACAGGTTGTCAAGTTCGTCATGCCCTTAGGGTGGGTTATCTTTACAGTTTGCAGTCTGTCACTGGAGAAATCTAGGCAGATGAAATTGTCGAGCTGCGTTTGAAAGGGTACATTAAAGTGAATCACTGGGAGGATGTGAACAATGAATGGCTGGTTTGTTGCAAGAGAGTTATGGGCCGTAAGCGGAATCATGCCCTCATGCGGAATCATCTTTGCTCACGGTTTCCCAGGCTCACAAGAAAAACATTGATCTCAGCAGTTGTTCTTTATTATTGGTAGTTGGAAATGATGGGAAAGGCATAGAGGAGCCCGAAAGAGACGTAGGGATTCCCCGAGCAGAAGTCTACTCTATAATTTGTTTTCGCGCCGAGGGATGCAAATACAGCAGTCGAAAAGCAATCCAACTGGAATTCAGGATGTCTAATGACAGCGTGGTTGGTTTTCATAGACAAGCGGCCTCAACATAAACAAAATCCCTTCAATCAACGTCCTCTAGCGACCAACTAAAACCTGGAGCAACCTCACCCGTTTCCAATCCACTTTTGATGAGAAGGCCACAGCTTACATGCTCTGCACTGTGACTCTCTGCAGCTGGCACAGCTGGGAACTGTGAGCTGCACAAGTTTGCGGCGAGTGACGAAGGAGGTCAGCCCTGGTGGGGGGTTTGGGACCAGGGCCATGAACCTTGGGGCGCCTTGACTGTCCATCCTACAATGCCCGAATGCATATCTGGCAAGATGAGCTTCCTGAACTTGGCGGCACTCACGGTAGTGCACCTCAAGAATCAAAACCCTAATGTCAAGCAAGGCAGCGCAGGCTCAGTGATGGGCAACCTCGCTAGCAGCGTTGTGAGCTGGTTGATTGGCAATGTACTGCCACCTCTCAACAACAGCATCAGCACTCTGATGCGAAGCGACACACTCCAAGATCACACCCTTCAACTGCAGCTACATCGTGGGATTGCCGCGTTTACCAACAGCCGGGGCAAGATCGGAACTTCAACTTATGAAGTCTTTTACTGGAGGCAAGCAAATCTCAACCAAACCTGACAGCTCCAACAGCATGCGCAAACAGCATGTTGATGGCAAAGGCCTCGGAACTTTTCTAAGGCAAAGGGCCACAAAGGGTTTCAATAATGCGATGCGGCTCTTCAATTGCTCCAGGCGTTGGAGTTGACTGGAGGTTGGTATTTTCAAACTTGGTCACCTATGTCCCTCATGAACCTGTGTTTGAAGGCAACAGGATCAGATGTTGCATAAGTGGCCGGAAGCAGCAGGCACACAGTTCTGGCACTGTTAGGGGCTGCACTGTTATGCACTGTTCATGGGCTGCGTTTTGGCTGCCGTTGCCAGCAAAAGTGACACAGATTAATTCGGCATCGAACGCGTCTGAAACCTCAAAAATGCCCCAACATCCCCCCAGTAATGCAGGATCTTTCAGACCAGTGATCATTGACACTGCAAGCGGCAAGCGATTACGGTTCCGCAGCCAGTAGAAACAGAAGAGGACGGTTGGCGTTGCTTCCAGTCTCGACCATCCGTCGTATTCTAGCTTTTGTTGGCGCTGCTGTCAAGTTACGTATCTTCTTCGCGTTTTTGCTGTTTGTTAAGTCAGTGTACTCGTGCCGGCTGATTTACATCTTGCCGTGTCCCTTTTTATGGGTCGATCGGTACCGCCCTGCGGGATGGTCTAGAGTACTTGTAGCATAGTACTAGGCAGGGACTACAGCGATTTCTAGCTGGACTGACCGTGCGTAGTATCAGTGGAACGAAATTGCTGCCCGGTGTTGGCATTGTGTTTGTGTTTTTTTGACATTGGGGATTTCAGCCCCGAAAGTTGTGAACTATATTGAGTCTTCACGCCAAAAGCTTTGGGCAACTGGCTGAAAATGAGGATCTGCTGGTACGGTTCAACAGATGATCACTACACAGCCTGACTGTAGACGCCGTCCTGTTTGAACGCGGAAGCAAGAGTCAAACATCACTAACATCACCTTCAAGAAGGAATGAGGTTAATTTGCCAATGCATGAATGCGCCTGCAGACAGAGTCGGCACCGGGATACGCATGGACTTAAATGAAACGTAATCCAGAGTTCAGCAGCAAACTGCACAGAATATGGATACACTAATTACGTAGCAGCCCACAGCGAAAGGGCTGAACGTAGTTTTTGTCCTGCGTCAGTTGTGTTCTGTCACAACAGTGTTCGTCTTGCGATTGCCTCACGCGGCACACGTATAAATTACCACCTATTCAATGTGAAGCCTGCATGGTGGGCTCATGAGCCCCGGTCCTAGGTCGTGGGGCGTTTTGGGATTGATGCGTCATGCCAATCAGGCATTAAAAGCCTACTGGGATCGAGCTGGGTGGTCAGCATCATTGTGGGAGCACGACTGCAGATGTCACCAGAAAAGGTTGGCTTCTCGCTGTAGTAGCCTGTGCATGCCCACGGTTGTTTGATGAATCTTGCTCCGTCCATGCTGACTGCTCATGTAATGTCAAGAAGCCCGCTGGAGTTGGGTTTGGCGGATCCATCATTTACATAACTACAAGAATGCGTCTCAAGACAAGCGGGGAGCCGCCTTTTGTTGAAGGTACTGGTAGCTGCGGAACATCTTCCGGGTCATGTTTTTGTGTGACGCCAGAGCATGGGGGAGGGGAGCTGCCTGACGAGCAGCGCAGCAGGCATGTTTTTGCTCCTGAAGCTATGCGACTGGAAGTCGCATGCATGCAGACCTGCTCTTCAGACCAGCAAACACGCACACACACCATCCAAGCTCGCTGAATAGTTGCCGCCAATCGAATCTGTTACTTCTACACATCCACGGCATGAAGCAGTTCTTTTTTGGTGAAGTCGCGGGGCTCTGTACGTGATGCAGTCAGGGCGTGCCAGCTGCGGCAGAGTTGCTAGGAGCACAACAACGAGTACAACAAAGTCCAGATTCGCATCCGGTGTCCAGTGGGTCTCAGGCGCGCAAGGGGCAAAGGGGCATCAAGAGGCTGACGCTTCAAAAGCAGAGGGTGTTTTCTGAAAGGGAAGTGAGAGGCTGTGTTTTCTTGTCTTGTCATTTGTAGGCTTGCCTCGCTGATGATGGGACCTGCGGGCGGCGAAGTGGAAGGCTTGCAAAAGGCCTTTGCAGAGCAAAACACAGACATGCACACACTTTTCAAGGATTTCGCGTAGCCGAGCAGCCGCAGGTGGCCTGGGAGCATGGCGGCGAAGTCACTGCACGCTGGTGGGACGCCATGAACAGGCCCAGTGCGAACGCCTTTTCCTGTTGTGCAAGGCATCCTTGTGAACTCAACTGGGGCAGGCCAAACGGCAAGTCGCTTGTCGTCTTCGGCCTGTCCAATGTCCTCTGTGCCTTGACTTCATTTGACCGAGCATCAGGCTGAAATGCCAGAGCAAGGAGCCCACGTCATCAGACTTTCACAGAGGCCCGGATGATGTGCTGGATCTCGTACTTCGGGAGGCCTCATGGCTAGGGCTTGGGCATTGCAAGATTGACATGGGCCCGCCCAACACTGCAAGCTGGCAGGCTCTCACAAGCGTCAATCAGTAAAAATGCAGCTTGCTTATCAGGATGAGGACTTCCGCTCTCTGGCTAATGGTAAACGCTAGCCACTAGCACGTCCGCCGCGACGTCCCTGGTCCGTTCGTTCCAGACCTCTGTCGGCCAGGGATGGCCAGAGGCCAAGGCGAATTCAGAACCCACTCCGTTTGAAGAGAAATTGCACGCTCCCTCCCCTGAGCTAATCCCCGCAGGTGTGACCAGGGTCTGGAAGGAATGACATTGAATCTTGCAACTCAGGAGATTCAAGACGGATTCTTTCTTGTTTTGGTCTGCTGCCCTTTTTGAGACCTTCAATGCAGGCTGGGGTCGATCCCGCGTCAGTGAAGTCGGAGTCGTCTCAGCCAGGCCGGGATGCTATGCAGCCAACTTCGCATTAAGCTAGTGGAGCACTAGGGCCATGGGTGATGATGGTCATGCACACAACTTCCGTGCAGATGTAGACTCCTAATATCTTTCAACAGCAGCGGAATGCAGTCAAGAATGACACAAGGTGCGGAGGAATCTGCAAAGCTCGCGATGCTGAAAGGCCACGTGTGAGCCTCCAGCTGGCGTTTCTTGTTTTGTACTTTACTGGCCACCTGCCGTGTTTTGCGGGCTGAGCGTGTTACACATGGGAGGTCTTCATGAAGGGTTCACAGCCATACATGTCAAACCCGATTGCAAGCTGGCAGGCCACAGCACTCAACTGGTGCGCAAGGTCATAGATCAGTTGGCTTTCACTCCGGGCGCCAAGGCCAAGCTGGGCGGGGGCTGAGGCTTTCCTCCATGTTTGTCCTTCGTCCAGTTGCGAGTCAAGTTCATGTTCGGGATGTTCTGTTGCAGGTGGTTTGCTCGGCCATGAAGCGCCTAGGATGCCGGCTCGCCATCCTTACAAACACAGGTGCCGGTTGCAGAGGGTCGCTGCAAGCGCTGCATCTCTCAAAGATTTGTTGGTCCGTCTTGGCAAGCCTGACCAGATGTCTGGTTTCACTCAATGTCACCAGTTATGCTGTAAACCTAGAGGCATGCGAGAAGTCGCGGAGCATGTCAAGAGCCAGCTTGGCTTTGATTATGTGAGTCTCGTCTTCAAAAGCTTCAAAGCCGAGCAGTCCTTGAATGTTTCAGTCAGAACAGACTTCTTTGTGCAGTTCTCAGCACGAGCACCAATGGCATCGTTTGGAGATCTTGTAGATTGCATGCCGCTCGGCCTATGCAGTGTACTCAGGATTTGCCGTGATGTTGAGGTTGAGGATGGCTGCTTTACTGGCAGGCCTTGAGATGTTTGTCACCGACTTGCGCATGCTGCTTAAAGTTTAAGAGCCTAGAAGGCCAGCAAGGCTGTCTTTGTAGAAAGTTCAGGCAGGAATGTTTATGCTTAGCAAAGCAGGTACATGGGGGAGCTCTCGGATGTGAAGTTCCGCAAAGCGGACCTGCTGAAGCTGATGGCAGAGAGAGAAGGCCCTGATATGCACAAGGACAAGCCTGGCAAGCAGTCTGACCTCAAGTTCGTTTCAGGTGTCGACTACCGAAATGTGATCACTGTGGGAGAGCCACTCACAGGACTGAAGGCCTCCAGAAGTTCTTCCTCACTGCGCGGCGCGGTAGTGCACATGGCAAATCAGTGAGCGAGTCTTGCATGAAAGTGGCAGGCTGCGAATGCGCGGCTGATGCTGGAGACGTTTGGACCATTCGTCTTCTTCAACTCCACAAAGCCCCTGACCTTGCGTGGTATGGCATGGTATCCAGCAGGGGGCTGTCTGTATTTGGGCTTGGCATGTCTTATCAGTCTTATCGGCTCGCATTGCGTCATAGATCACAGGACTTGCTGCATGTGAGCTGGTCATCCGGTCAGTCTTTGTCTACTCCCGGTCGATTTTCAAGCATCGTGCTCCAGGATGCCAGACCTCACCATTGTCCTCTACCTGCTTGGCTTCAGCGGCTCTGATGTAAGGGCCCTGCGGACACTGGGCAAGATTGCTCACGGTTGGTGCCATCCCAGTTCAACATCCATTTGCTTTGCGGGTTGCCTCCTTTGTGCATTCGGCGCGTCTGATCCACATAGTCTGGCGCGCACCTGCTCTGTAAGGAAAAGGCGCTGGGATGACGGGCCTGGAATGCCGGAGCAGCTTCAGATAGCGTCAGCAGCCTTTTGAAGTAGCACCTGGCACAGTTGATCTTGTGTTCGGCGAGACTTGCCATAAGACCAGATTGCATACGCTTGGGATCCAAGAGCACGACGCATGTAAGAAGATGTAAGTCTATGGAGTGGATTCACAGATCACAGGCAGATCTAGGCTGCGCTGCAGCTACTGCGCTGCAGGAGCCGTCTGGCTCAGCTGTGCCTCCAACGCCAGCGAGCAAACGCTTCATGGTGCAGGCAAGTAAGGGCGAATTGTGATTCTTTGCTGCTTCATTACAGTGCAGGGCATAGGGCATAGGGCATTGGGTGAGTAGAGTGGTGTGACAATGACAGCCAGAACTGAAGTCGGGGAATGTGAAAGCGCGCCCAAACGTTCGAAATGGATGGCTGGGAGGCGGGCCAGGGAGCCTGGACAAAGCCCGCGCAAGCTCCCATACCATCTGACAGGGGATCGGGGGCTGCCCATACTACATGCTTGTGCCTTTGTACCTGAAAGGGACCTTCTGCTTTGACAGGGCTTGTCAGATTGACCGCACTGCGTTGGACGTGGTTCCTGTGGACAGGCCATCGCCTGGCTTGCCATTTCTGTGCCCCGTCAGGTCAGTGCTCAGAACCGGAGCTCTGGACAGCTGCAGAGGATCTTCCATCCGCTAGCACCTCTGCGCCGCTCCGACCTGCTTTGATTTGTGTGTAGAATGCCTCAGGTCCTATAGATCTCGAACTATGTCATGTCTTCTGAGTGTCACAGAAGCTCGTTTCTCTCTGCAACCAGGACAAGACGTACAGCTTACGACCGTCCGGCAGTGCAGCTTGCAGGCCAGGCGATCGTTTGATCATTTGCGATGGAGACCAACAGAGTGCGCCTATCACACATCATCAATCATCATCGCACTGACATATGAATCAAACTTGTAGGCCGCTTGACACTTCCACTGTGCGAGGATGGCGGCATGTGCCTAGGGCTGGACTTGACCGTTCAGAAGGCAACGTGGAGCATGCGGAGCCTCTTGCATCCGTCAGAAGACAGAGCACTGCTCGGGCAGGACCATCCTGATGCTGTTGTCAAGGAGCTGGTGTACACTTGCCAGAAGGACTGTTTCGCAAACTCTGCGCACGGCTCATATCTGCCATGTCTGCTCATTCGCTGTGCAGGTCTGAGAACACATCACGCGAAGTGACCAAACCCTTCCACCCCAACTGCCAAACGAAAAAAGCACGATTCACGTACCAACCCCAAATTCACGCACTACGATTCAAGCACCAACGATTTACGCACTGCGCAAGACCGATTCAAGCACCACAAAAGGCCGATGAATGCACCAAAAGCAGCCGATTCAAGCACCAAAAGCTGCCCACTCCTGCGCCAGAAGGATCTGACTTTTGCACCAAGCTAAAAGAGGCTTCAGGGCTTGGGATTCAGGGTTCAGGGTTGGTTTTTTGGCTTAGGCCTGAGGGTTTAGGGCTCAGGGTTTAGGGTTCAGGGTTTAGGACTTAGGGTTTAGGGTTCAGGGTTAGTTTAGGGTTTTGGGTTCAGGGTTTCAGGCTTAGGGTTTAGGGTTGGGTTGGTTTAGGGCTGACGGGCTGGATTAGGGCTTAGGGCTTTCTTAGGGTTTAGGCTTTAGGGTTTGGGGTTCAGGGTTGGGTTAAGGCTTAGGGTTTAGGGTTTTGGGTTCAGGGTTGGTTTAGGGCTGAGGGTTTTGGGTTCAGCATTAAGGGTGAAGGGTTTAGGGTTCAGGGTTTAGGACTTAGGGTTTGGGGTTCAGGGTTGGTTTAGAGCGCAGGGTTTAGGCTTCAGGGTTGGTTATATGGGAGCCTTGTGTGTGGGCCAGGCGCAAAAGGCTGCACCTACTCCGGGCTATTGGTTGCCCTAGGAAACGATCTCATCTCCTCAACCCCAAACCCAGAATCTGCACTTGTCTAGCAACACTTCTAACCACGGAAATAAATCCCGGGATGTTGTCCGAGATGTGCTTCTCACCACGCACCCACTATCCCGGTAGACTAGATACGCTGTTCGCGGAAGCATCGCACCTGCCAAAAAAGCTTAAGCAAGATGCGTTGAAACACCGACCAAAATGAGCCGCTCTCATCTTCGCCGAAGCTTCGCGGAAGCTCGTGGGTGGAAGACCTATTGTTTGAAAAGAAGAAATCAGCAAATCAAAGCCGCAGTTCGCGTAGCTGACAAACCGATCCAGGGCTCCGGGGCTGCATGCCCAAGGACACCTCAGGACCGTTTCTCGCGAGTCGGCGTCGTGCACGCCGGCCCAGGCCCTGCGCGCGAGTCTCGTAGTGTTGGTGCGCCAAGCAGCTGTTTTGCTGCGCGAATCTGTCCGCTTGGTGCGCGAGCCAGCGTTTCTTTGGTGCACGAATCGGTCCTAGGTGCGCGAATCTTTGGTGCGCGAATCCGCCGGGAGCGGTGCGCGAATCCCGTGTTTTGCGTAGTACGCGAATCCACCCTTTTGGTGCGCGAATCGCTTTCCAACCAACTCCCAAAGCCCTGCTAAATGCTTGACCCGGGGTCCATGGCGCATGATGTCGTCCTGCTCTTGATTGGAGATGCTCCTGAACAAGGTATCCGCCGATGTAGGGAAAGCTGAAGCAACATGAGCAACATTTCCTGCAGGACCAAACAGGCAGCGTGAGACAGTATGACAAGAATGGAAGAGCTGCAACTGTTTGCCATGATAAGCGCGGCCAGGAAGGATTTGCCATCATGGATGTCAACGATTCGGCAAAGGACTTTAACTGGCAGCTTCGGTATCAGAATCGATACGCCTCTCGCCTCACATGTGCGACCAGGGTCAAGGGCCAGCAGTCGTTGTACTGTTTTTTGTTGGATCACCGTCAGAGCTCAGTGGCCAAGGTTGTGACCTTGGTACAGAAGCCGAACATCAGCAGCACTTCGTTGAGCGAAGCCACTTGGCCGCAGACACAACACAGACAACTCCAGTGATATCCAGTAATCTTTAGTGTCGAAATATTGCATCTATGATTACAATTACTGAGCGGAGCCACTGCAGAGCTACCCATGTCACAGGGATGATACGCTGGCATATTCAAGTGGCCGCCTATCGAGCTCGCTTGCAGGTGATGAGTGTTTTCGGCTCCAAGGGCATCAATATCATCAAAATAGAGCGCCGCCTTTCTTTCTTTGGTCAAATTTGCACATTCTTGACCCATAGCAACCCATTCCCAACATGCTTGCAGCACTCTTGCAGCAACACGACGAATATCAAAAAACTTTACGCGATACTTCTGCAACCCAGGACTGAGCAGTCGTGACATCGCCTCACTCCAGTTCACCGCAACGAGACGGCACAGACTGGAAGCGAGCACATTTTGAAAGAAGCACAGACATGTAGCAGCCAGATGTGTAGACACCCCGAAACAGGTGAGTTTGCCCGACAGCCTGTCATCAGATGAGTTCTCCCGGCATTTGGTTGCTCGTCGGCAAACATTCGCAAGACAGGAGGAGAGCTTGATGGTTCTGCAATGTTTCGCCGACAGAGTAACTGTGGTCGGACATCTAAGGTGGATGTGTCAAAGCGTCAAGGTGCAGAACTTTGCCGTTCATTAGAAAGACTTGTGCTCGGAATAACTAAGCCCAGTTGCTGACCTCAGTTACTACAAAGTGGTATGAACCTTAGGCTCAAAGGGACAGACCAACAGAGCACTGCTCGAGCAGCCAGCAGAATATGGGAGTCTGCACGAAAAGGTTCCGCAAGGTTTGACCGTTTTCATTTTATAACTATGGAAGGATGGGAAGATGTTCCTATGATATGGTGGCTCCTCGCTAAGGACATTGCCATACAGCGGGACGATCTAGAGCGCTGGATGCGACGTGTCTTTGCTGCGCTAGCTTGCTTTGATTCCGTGAGAGTATTTGTGGTGTTGAATGGCACCCCTTGCGTTGGCACAGACTGCATTCCATGATTCTCAACGATGCCTTGCAACTTTTCGAGCATGTCAAGCTTCTCGCTGATGTTTCTCAGGCCTTGTCGTCTTCGACATGGATAGCACCCTGATTCAGCAAGAGGCCGCATCCGGGCAAGTACAAGTGGTAGGGTTATCTTAC
>CAJNIZ010010412.1:0-12201 GCA_905231905.1 Symbiodinium pilosum | reverse complement strand
GGATTCTGATTCATTTGAACCCCTTATAGAATTCAAATCAAATTCAATAAAATCGATCCGAAAATGGGGAGTGTCCAAAATCCGATCATGCGAAAATGTTTGTTTTTATTGGTATTTACAGTGTTTTCAGGGGGTCGGTGGATCAGGGGGGGGGGTGGTGTCCATATATATGTGTATATATATATACATACCCCAATATAACCGCTATATAATCCCAAAATCAGAGGAACACCCAGGAGAGCTATTGTGATTGCTTTGGTTTGGTACTGGCCTGTTTTTTGGACACTTCAACAGCGATACGAGTGTCTCTTCTCAACATAAGACGTGATCGAAACAGCCCAGAGCAAGTGGACTATAAGAGCTAACAGGCGTTGATCAACATGTCGTGCCCATTGTTGGACAGAGGAGGTTAGCATGCTGCGAACAGGAGATCAGCACGTGCTTGGACTATTGCGCTCCCTATGTCTTCGCCCACATGAGCCGCCTTGTAAACCTCGAGATGACAGAGTATGAGCAATGCATGCTTCGGGCCTTGCAAGCGCTGCAGCTTGACTTAGATGTGGTTTTGCGCAAACGCCATAACTAGCAGCTCGCTTAGAGGTTGCTGATGGTTCGATGATCCTGCAGGTGTGCATGGATTCTGGCAATGTTAAGCCGCGTGGTTGGCCATGAGCACATCTCCAATCCAACGTCTCTGTGGGAATGGGTATCTGGAGATTTGTTGTGGGCACTGGCTTCCTGGCTCTGCGCATGCCAGTGTCTTGCAGGTGACATGTTCCTTTCAGTCGGAGTAAGGTTCTGGCCAAGGGCATACTGACTGTTCCGGATGAATGGGAGCAGGACTTTCTTCCGCTACCTCATGAGTTTCTTGGATAGAGTGTTTTTGGGTTCAATGCAATCCACTCTCCCTTACATGAAGCCCCCCCCCCTAATGTTAAATATTCTCAATAAGTTACAACATACCACAATGGGGAGTATTTAATATTATGGGAGGTGGGGGGTTTAACATTAGGGGGAGGGGATTACCAGATGCAGCCCGTTTCACTTCATGCGTCCGTGGCCAACAGTTGCAAGCAAGGCTCTGTCTGTTGCAGAAAGCTGTTCTCAGCTCTGTTCTCGGGCGTCTGAGCTGCAGCTAACTTGTTCTCGGGCGTCTGAGCTGCAGCTAACTTACCCTCCGGCCTTTAGTTTGCCTCTGGTTGGCAGAGAAGGAAGGGAAAAGCCTTACAATGTGACCCAACAAGGCCGCAGTAAATGATTCGATTCATTCGCACCCTACTACAGTAACAAGAGACAAGTTAGGTTGCCCTCCCCATATTAGCGTTACGTTGGCCACTTTATGAGCGTCATATAAGCTTAGTTCAACAGAATTATAGTCCCCCCCTTAAGTAGATAGAATATGGCTATATGGGAATCCTTTTAAAATACACCCAAAGCCATATTCTATCTACTTAAGGGGGTTTATATATTTTTTGGACTTTACAGTGGATTATCCTAAAGCCCTTCATTTCTCTTCTGGATTATTATAGCCAGTATAACCTACTGTAAGCTCTGCTCTGTTGCAGTTTTTCCCACGAATTACATAAGGTTATCTGAGGATTATGTTAGGGGTATGTATAAGGGTTTATATTAGGGTTATCTTAGGGTTATATATAGGGGTTATTTTAGGGATATATTAGGGTTATTAAGGTTACTCATGAGTGGTGCTGCAGGTTAGCCGGACCACCTGCCGCGTTCTTCGGACAGGACAGGGGCTGTTCTGGCCTTTTCTGCGAGTACAATACACCGCTTTGTTGTTGTTGTTGCTGTTGCTGCTAAAGATGTAAGGGATGTGCAGATTTAGTAAGGGATAGGCTCACAGACCGCACCTAAGCATTATCCCAAGTGGCAGGAGCCGGAGGCTTTGAGTACCATTGAGGAGTGTGCTGCACTCTCTGCACGGCATCGTGAGAAATTGGCACAAGCTGTCCTGGCCTGCCGCACGTCGGCAGCAAGCACGTTCGCCTCAAATTCCGTTCTCTCTATTTCCGTTTGTCTGGCCTTTGGTCAGCTAGGAATGAAGGAATGGATTCTTATCGTAGCCCCTAATACCCAATTGTAGAAGTTTCCATTTTCTTTTCCATTCCTCCATTCCCAGCTAACCAAAGGCCAGTTGCATACCTACATGGCAGCATGCCCATGAAGGTGTCCCTTCTCAGCACCCGATCGTGGCGCCTCAGGCCGTCTCCTGTCCACCGTGGTCTGCGCAACTGCGAGGCTTGTGGAGGACTGTTCCTGGTTTAGCACCCAACCGTGCAGAAACGGTGCTGCTTCCTATGCCACCAGAAGCCACCTTGGCTCATGTTGTGTCGGCACAATGCAACTGGTGTGCCTAGCACTCAGCTGGGCCATGCTGCGCGCTTCTATGAGAGATGAGGAGAAAGAACGAGAAGAGGAAGAGGAAGAGAAGAGCACGAGGGCGAAGAGGGCGAAGAAGACAAAGAGGAAGAAGAGGAGCAGGAGGAAAAGGAAATCGCATGAGCGAGAGGTCGAGATTGTAGGCGAAGGAGAGAATTTAGTGCATGTGGGGGTCGGGTGGGCGCAGGAGGACGCGCGTCTGCTTCTTCAGCTTGTGATCTTTCTCAAGGCTGGCTTGGTGCACCTGTCTTTGAAGAAGCGCAAAGTCTGAGGGTTTCCCAAAATTAGGGTTCTCTATGGGGGTCCCCATACAGTAGTCTAAGCCGGACTGACAGTCAGGAGTGCATGTCGGACACCCACAACACATCACTCAACCTGGCGGTTGACCTGCGCGACTGCGGGCTTCAGCTTTGGTGCCAGTCTCAGAATAGGGTTTAGGGATGAAATTGCCCCAATCACGGAACATTAAAAGAAAAGATGATGGACAATTAAATGGACACAGGCTATACAGGGTTTACAAGGGACCCAAGTATAGGCTCCAAAATATCCATTATAATCCTCATTATGGGGACGCTCAAATCGGTAACCGTAATTTTGGGAGAGCCGGCATGTGTACTTCTCTCTTTGATCCATGCTCCTGAGGGAATCTGAGAGAGAGAGGGGTTCAGGCCTTAGGGTTCAGGGTTCAGAGGTGGATCTGATGAGTGTGAATAGTGGGCTGGTACTGGGGCTATTTCGGCTCCTGCGCAATGCTGTGCCACCTCTTGGGTGAAAGTGCCCTGTCAAAGATTAGTGCCTAATTCAGGCGCTGCAGACATGAAATCCTGGAAAGTTGTGAATGCTAGTCATCTCAAATGTCCCATTGCCGAAGCTATCCGGAGTGGCTTCGTTATGGGAATTTTTGCTGGCCGGCATTTCCTCTCTTCATCTTGTGCTTTATGATCTTGTAGACAGTGATGGCCTCCGTTCAGCGACGTTTCCAGTTATTTCATGTTTGTCGATGCATCTGGCCCCCGGAGGCAGCACCGTATACAAACTCTATATAACCAATTTTCTAGTATCCCCATATAAACCCAATATAACCGCCTCGTTCGCATAGGGAATATAATAGGGTTTAGGGTTCAAGGCTTTAGGGTTTAGGGGTTTTCATAGGGAATATAATAGGGATCCGAATATTGGGTAGCTAATACTTCGGAGGGAGATGATTTATCACGGGTTAGATTATGGGGACACTTGCCACGAGGGGAGCTTTATGGGGTTTATTCAGGGGGATACGAGGAGTTTAGACGAAAGCTCATGTTACCGTGGGTGAGAGCAAGACTTTGCAGCCTGAACCCCAAACCCTAAATCTCTGGACCCTAGCGAAGGTTGCCACTTCGTCAAAAGTGGCCCAAACTTCGGATATCGCTGGTGGTAAGTGAGAATAAGGGAATATGCTCCCTATGCATTGTAATATATGGGAGTTTCTCAGTTGCCTCATTAGAGACCCGAGTGGACCCGAGTGCAAGGTAATTAATATATAATTACCACTACTGCAATGCATCTCCCGTATACGTAATTCGGTTGCTAATGTACAGGTCATTTGGCAGTAGCAATAGTAACGCCCAGATGCGCTTGCAGAGACTTGGCTCAAGCCAAAGCCGTTGTCGCAAGTGCTGCTCATGTTCGCGCCCTCCTTTTTTGAATCCAGCGCTACATGTTGCGAGTGTTCATGGTTTCGGGCGAAGCTGCCCTCGCCATCCCGTTTGCAGACTTTGTGGACATGGTACATGAACATCCAGTCCGAGTACTAGCCATCAAGCGGCATCTGCAGCGCCTCATTGGGCAGCCGCGCTTCAAGCAGCGGCTAGCGCATTCAGAGGGCCAGATGTTGATGGATGATGCGGTTCTTCACGGCCCCATGGATGCCCAGCTCATACTGCGGCCCTTTGAGGAGAGCTCCAGGGACCAAATTCAGCAACTCCACCAGGCTGCCGGGGACAACAACATCCTCGTGATAGAGCAGCTTTTGCAAAGGCCACAAGATCCGGACTTGAAACTTGGAGTTACAACTCCCGCTGCACATGGCTTCGCACAAAGGCCACTTGGAAGTGGTCCGCCTGCTGCTGGATGCCAAGGCTGACAAGGATAAGGCCACTGATGCTGATGCTCATGGCGTAACTCCGATGTACGTAGCTTCGCACCAAGCGCACTTGGAGGTTGTTCGCTTATTCCTGGAGGCCAATGCCGACAAGGATAAGGCGACTGATGCTCTTGGCGAAACTCCGATGTTCGCGGCTTCGCACCAAGCGCACTTGGAGGTTTGTTCGCTTGTTGCTGGAGGCCAATGCCGACAAGGATAAGGCCACCGATAATGGTTCAACTCCGTTGCATGCAGCTTCGCAAGGAGGCCACTTGCAAGTTGTTCGCTTGTTGTTGGAAGCAAACGCTGACAAGGACAAGGCCAGAAACGGTGGTGCAACTCCGCTGTATGTGGCTTCGCAGACAGGCCACTTGGAAGTGGTTCGCCTGCTGCTCGAGGCCAGTGCAGACAAGGAAAAGGCCACCGATGATGGTTCAACTCCGCTGCATGTGGCTTCGCGCATAGGGCAACTGGAAGTTGTTCGCCTGCTGCAGGAGGACGATGTTGGCCATAATCTGGCAAGCACGGGCAGCGTGACTACATCTTCGGCTCTCAAGCGACGCCGGGTTGACTGAGAGTTCTCAACGTTGACAGCAGCGAGCGTCAGGGTTGTCTGATTTGTTGCACATGCACCGTATACAGAATCCATGCTTGCCTGAAAAAGTTCGCATCGCATAGCTTTCATGCTGTCACTAGCTGAGTTGTTGCACATGCCCCGTATACAGAATCATGCTTGCCTGAAAAAGCTCGCATAGCTTTCATGCTGTCAGTAGCTATACAATTGGGTGGTACAGTATTATTGCTCCCCAGTTTGTGTTTTTCCATTTGCCACCTATAAACCTATTCGAAGCATGTATGTCCTTCCGTTGTGCACGCCCCCCAAAAAACACCTGCCGCGGTTTTAGACCGATGACCACAATGTGCTGTCTATCTCTTAAAGACACCCAACACCAAAATCATCACACACTTGTTGCATACCTATGTACCAACATGTACCAACAGTAGTTGCTGGCTTAGGTAGTGTTTGCTGAGGGTTCTCGCGGAGTCCAGTGATACGTTGACATTTGAGTGGGGCAACTACATCAAACCCTAAACCCCAAACCCTAAACCCTAAACCCTGAACCCTAAACCCTAAACCCTAAACCCTAAACCCTAAAGCCGTAGCCCGTGGGCCTCGGTGTTCAGGGTTTCGGGTGAAGGCAGCTCTGTTGCAGCTTCGACGACTCTTGAAATGTATCATATCGCATCGACATAAGGCATATGCACCCATATACTGTAAGCTGATTTGACCAATGTTTTTCACTTCTAGTCCTTAGTTGCTCGGAGGTTCGTGGGATTTGGTAGCTCCTTATAACACAGGCTTTTGTCCTGCTAATCGTTGGGCTACCAATACAAGTCCAATAAGGGGGACTGTAAATAGGGTCTGAACCTCCTGAAGCCTAAATCCCCAAAGCCCCCACCCTCCTCCAAACGTACATGGGACATCATATACTTCCCTTTAAAAGACTGGGGCCTTTTTGGGGGTAATCTGAATGAGGCCCCGCAAGGTTTTAGTGGAAATTTGTCCATGAGAACTATAGTACTTGGGGGGGTCTATATTGGCGTCCCCCTAGTCAAGCAAACTACCATATTCCTTTATTTCCTACTGACCAAGAGTCAGTATCTCAACCTTCAAATCCGTGACTTCTGCCAATGGGCATTAAGGACTCTAAACCCTCAACCCTAACCNNCCTAAACCCTAAACCGCGTTCTGGTGTAGTGGGAGCTGCCGAGCTGCTTGGTGCGCTACCCACCCATCCCCCTTCCTGCCCAATCTAAGTATATATCAGGGTTTAGGGTTTAGGCTTTTGGGGATTCCCTAGACCCTACTATAGAGTAAGATTGTATCTTCGTTTTGGTCATGATGTTCGAATGGTATTTTTGTAAAGTTGAACTTTCGTCTTACTTGGTCCACCCACCAAAACACACAAAGCCCTGAGCCATGCCGTAAATAACATGTTTGTTTCCTTCTTTTTCATTTGCTGTTATATATTATATATTTCCCTAAACCCTAAACCCTAAACCCTAAACCCCAAACCCCTAAACCCCTAAACCCTAAACCCATTTCTATATATGCTCCTGCACACCCTGTCCCAGGTGTCTGCTGGCAAGGGCTCCTGGGCTGCTTCCAGGCGAGGGATTGCCAAAGTTAGGGGCCCTAGGGTTTAGGGGTTTAGGGGTTTAGGTTTAGGGGTTTAGGGTTTAGGGTTTAGTACAACAAGGAGTCTAGTGATTCTAGTATATTTGGGTCTGTGTATGGGGCCCGCTAGTTAGCCCCAAGCCTTAAACCCAAAATCTTGAGACATGAAGTAATTTCCTTACATAACCCCTATCAATCCACAGTCACCCGAAACCTTCATCTCAAATCCCTAAACCCGAAAGCGTAATCCTTGAACCCTAAAACATCCTAAAACCTACGTAAACCCTAAATCCAAAACCCTAAACCCTAATCCTTAAACCGTAATCCCTCAACCCTAAACCTTAATCACCGAACCCTAATCCCCGAACCCAAGCCCTAAGGCACCCCAACTCTTCAATTCCTGCGATCGACTGCCGACCTGGCCTTCTTTGCTCCTCCCCCAAGGATTGGGGGGGGAACGGCGGTTTAGGGTTTAGGGTTGAGGGTGGTTTGGGATTTAGGGATTAGGGTTAGGGTTTAGGGTGGTGTTCTATTTAAGATACTGTAGCCCCCAGCATAGAGTAAGATTATATCCTCCTTGCGGGGTAGAGTATTTTATATGAGGCATGTAATCTTACCAGGTTCGACCGCCCAAAAGGGCTCTTCAGTTTCAGGGAGTTGGGGATAGATTTCAAGGGTATTCCAGGGGATTTTTTGGGATATGATATACTCCAGGGATTGGGGGGGTAATATAGATATATGTTGTAGGGCTTTCTGCTTTTTATTCAGGATCATGAAGAGATTATAGGGGTCTCCCTTGTAGGGTGGAAGAGGCCAGGACTTGAGAAACTCCATACGGGCAATGTGTCAAGGAGAATCGTCGTTCCATTGTCCTGTTGCATCTGAATATGTCGATGGGATATGTGTGGGAGGGTTGTTGCACAGCCATCACAAAATTGTGTATACAGATTTCTCAGTTGATGAGGAACCTTTTTGGTGTAGTTTGATTTGCCTGGATTGTGTGCATTGTGGGGCTGACATGGTAGTTTCCCCAAATTAGGGGGACCCCAATATATGGACCCCCAAATACCCATATCCTTAGTAGAGGGGCTTTTAAAAAGGCACCCCTCATTTTGAAAAACCCCAAGCCCTAAACGCTATACATCCTTATAAAACCTTATATATCCCCTACAACCCCCTTAAAAAGGTACCCCTAATCTTGAGAAACCCCCACATGTGATACCCTAAACCCTAGACCCTACCCTGAACCTAGACCCTAAACCCCTGACCCTAAACCCTAAACCCTAAACCCTTCAGCGAGGCAAGTGTTGGCTGGCTTTGTCAGTGCAACCCTGGCCTCGAACCCTGGGCAACAGCACAAAGTGCTGGCAGCGCTTTGCGCGGGAGCCTCATAGCATATTACAGTATAGCATAGTATAGTCTGGTATAGTATAGTATAGCATAGTATAGTTTGGTATAGTATAGTATGTTATAGTATATTCTAGTATACTATAGTATCTTAAGATATGCCATAGTATATTGTTGCATATGATAGGCTAGAATAGTAGTATACTGGGAAGTATGGGCTGGACATGCAGATTGCCACGAGACGCTGCATGGTTGGTGAGGTCCTTGTGGCGAATGCTGGAGCTTCACTGGAAGAGACCCCTCTGGCAACCAACATATACGATCTCCCGCAGGCGTTGGCATCCGTTGCACGTCATCAATGCAGACCAGTCATGACTAATCCCTTCCCCTTGAGAATAGAATAGTATTCCCCTTAATAACCCCTATAACACTCGCCGTCATAATTCCTTACATAACCCCCGTTCAAGGAGTTCAGACTATAGCTTATGTGTCCATCGATGAAGCAGTCCTAAAGGATTGTAGGCTCTCGGACTTTGGTTTCTGGCTAGGGGGATGCTTCAGAATGGGAACCGGAAACCCTGAACCCTTATGGCTCTGAGATTGTCCCATGTTTGGGTACGTGGTGTGACCGTGCATTACGAATGGATGAGGTAACCTACTTACAAGGGGTTACCATAGAATTAGATTGGGCTTTAACATGGAGCTATAATCTATGACCTATAACTCCAAGGTCCCTGAAAGTAGTGGTGCAGGATGAGCAGCGTGTTATCGCGGAGCAATGCCAGCGTTGGCGTGGGCCAGCAAAGAGGGAGAGCCTGTTCGGGCAGAGTATCCTGGAGGTGGTGGCTCGACTGCAAGAGGTCGCTAAGCTACCCTGCATGTTTCTTCCTGGGGGTTTGTAGGGAACCCCTATCTAATCCTTATAAACTCCATGTAGAATATGTTCCCTTATTCCCTACTAATCCCATGTAAGGTTGAGTGAAACAATAAATTTCGAAGGAGGGCTTGCCGCCAACTCCACCTGAGCCTGTGCACACGGTGGGCACCTCAACCGTTTCAGATTCATGGGTTCTGCACTTATTACTACAACCTATTAAACTATACTATAGTGTACTTAAAGTACTATGATATAGTATACTAGAATATACTGTTATATAACGATATAACGGAATATATGGTAATATTGTACTTGTATACAAGGAGTGGATTGTTATCACAATGCTTGTTCCCCAACCCCATGGTGCCAAGGAGGGACTCGAGACCTGCGATGATGTTGGCAGATCCAACGTGTTGTGGGAAACCTTGCAGCAAGTAGGGTCGTGTAAATTGTTTAGGGGATGTATGGGGGTTATATAAGTATGGGCTTAGGGATATAGGGTTATGTTATATAAGGTTGTTTGGCGGATGTATAGAGGTTATACATGGATGGGCTTAGGGATATTGCGCCTAGCCATGTCTTTGTGTGAGTATTGGTGCTGTGGTTGGGGAACAGATTGTGGGTCACCAGGCTCTCCTATGCAGCGCCCCTCAAGAATTCTGCTGCGCCATGGATGGTCAGCTGATGATGGATCCTGTTCAGACACCTCAGGCCCAGCACATTGAAGTCCAAGTTGTCAGCGGCAGCCTGCCTTGGTCCTTGTCAGGGACTTGTCTTCGAACGCGCGCGTTTGGCACAAGCTTTGATGGGGAGTGTGCCTGGTAGATGCCCAATCACCGACGAGGCCAGGAGAGCTTGTTTGTCAGGATAGTTTAGTGTTCTATAGTAATTATGGTATGGTATAGTATGGTACAGTAGTCTAGTATATTGTAGTACGGGTGACAACAGCTCCCGAAATTGCCTACAAGCTCACATATTGTAGTATGGGTGACAACAGCTCCAGTCAATTGCTTGCCAGCTCACATAGCATGATTTTCATGCATGTGTTTCTGGCGTGTTGTCACTTCGTGGTGCTGCTGCAGCAATTGGGGCTTCGAAGCGATGGCGGGTGGTCGTGCAAAAGCCGCAAAAGCCATGCCGAGCAAGACCAAGGGCACTGCCAGCAGTGTCGCTTCAGTATCCGGGCAGATATCTTGTTAGATGCCGGGGGAATTCCTGCTTTTGAGTCAGATTACTCTTGCAAGAGGGCTCAGCGCCACCCATCGGAACTAAGGCTCCAACACTCTCTCGCGAGGATGCCCTGCAAAGCTTGCAGAAGGCATTCGATACCCTCAAGTTCATGCCGCAAGGCCACAGTCATAATTCAAGTGTCACTGAGTTGAGAGACCGGAATCCGACGGAATCCTTTGCGGAGCCACTGCGGAGCTCCCTGCAGGTCAGGGAGACGCGGACTCGGCTCGCACTCTCTGCCAGCCGAATCTCATTCGCCATGCCTCCGGCGAAGTGCGGCTCTGGGCATCAAAGTGCCTCGCAGAGGCGCTCGCAGTGCTACAGTCGCCTCTTGTGTTTCCCACAGGAGGGTGTAAAACGGGTTGACGCAAGCATTGAAGCACTGCTTTTGGTTTGGAAAACTACATGAGAGAGGTGCTGCGCATCTTCGTGCCTTCCCCTCCCTTTGAGACCGAGAGGCTGCATGGGATCGCTGATCCAGAGTTGCTGATGTCTGCTGCTCCATTTGTTTCATGCTTTTTGTGTACGCGTACATCTTTGAGAGCCTTCTGCATGTAGGTTTCCGCCCATCATGGAACTCTTTTTGGAGCAGCTGTCTTTGTTGCGGAATCCATCTGCGGCCACCTACGCCTACGCCTTTGAACTCTTGGAGCGTCTGGAAGAGGCTCTGCAAGTTGCTTATCTCCCCGAGCTGATATTAGGGTTATATTGGGATAATGGAAAATAAAATGGAAACTACTATTTAGGGTTTAGGGTTTAGGGTTTCAGGTTTAGGGCCTTGGTTAAAAGGGTTTAGAGTTTAAGGTTTAGGGTTTAAGGTTTAGTGTTTAGAGTTCCTGATCCCTGACATGCAGATACGCGGCTTCATGCTGATCTTTGACTGCTCTCCAGCCGACGTGGAAAGCCTGATCGTGTCCTTGGCGGATACATGCATCACAGCAGCAAAGGCTTCGCGGCAAATACATGATGATGACAATTATTCAAATCATTTTGAATAGTACTACAATTTGTATTTTTGTAATATTATTGGGCCAATCATAGTACACAAAAAACTCATTATTATTGGCATTTATTAGCATTATTATAATCATTGTTATTAGTATGTATCAAAGCAGCACAGGCTTCGCGACAATCTGGGAGGATCGGCGCTACGGAGGATGCCCAGCGCAGGCCGGGCTTTCTGGACATCTCTTGTCAGTGAGGAGATTGGGTTGCTGTTAAGGAGTTTAATTTACGTTGCTATATTGGGGAAACCATATGAGTTATATATACATATATACCCATTATGGTAACTTATACTACATTGGGGAAACCGTGTTAGTTACTATGTATGAAAATTATGGTAACGTAATCTAAGGTGCTTAACAGCAACCCGGGAGAGTTCAAGCAAAGCTCAGCCTGCAAGCTATTGCTGAGACGTGACGTGTACATAGCTGCTGGCAAGCAAAGTTATCTACCGCCACCGTATGTGAGTAGTATCTTATTTGGGGATACTATGGTACCCAATGACTATGTGCCGCCTTGAACAAGGTCGCTAGGGCCAGGATTCCCTTCCATCAGGCAGCTACAGTTGTTACCGCTAAGGTAGCACCCTCTTTAGCATATGCTGCCATGATTGTACGACCCACTTGCAAACAGCTTTCCGTCCTCCGTAACCACATTTATAAAGCTTGTGCAGATCGACACTTTGCGACGCATGACGCACAAGCTCTCTTCCTTCATAGGACACACCTCCACGACCCGGAAGCTGCCATGATCTATGCTTCTTTGTGTGGCTGGCATAGGGCCCTCCGAATTCCGTTTTTCGAACAATGGCTTAGGCAACACTGGCCTACCCATTCTAGAAGAAAAGCCCAAGGTAAAGGCCCTCTTAATTTGCTTTCCCATGACATTGAGTGGATCCAGTGTGATTTTGACCTGGAAAACTTGAGAGTTATCTCCAGGCAAAACGGCGGCACCATTCAATTTTCTGAGCCCAATAAGGATGAGTTCCAGCATTTTATAAGGGAGCAAATTCGTCTTGTCTTTGCACAACGGCTTCGTTTGAAG
>CAJNIZ010010411.1:0-12202 GCA_905231905.1 Symbiodinium pilosum | reverse complement strand
TAAATAGCCCCCTTTAAAGAGTTTAGACTATAGCTCAAATGACATGTGTTCATCCAAAAACGTTTATCTACGTTTCTCAACTTATATGTCTCTGTCTCTATGTGGTCCTCACAAAGCTTCGCCCAAGTAGCCACTCCACTCGCCAGAGTGTATGATGTCCCGAGGATCAAGTTCTGGGCTTTCTCTACGAAAGCTTGGCATTGAAGCCCAGCCTCCCCGCGCTTTTTGCTGGAGGAAGGGAGGAATGGATCGCTAGAGTGATTCCTTTGTACTCCCCTACACCAATCACAATAACCAGTTCCTCGTTGAAAAGTCACAAGAAGCAATTACATAGGGACTGTCAGCGCAGGGGGCTGAACCAAAAGCATCGCCTGAAAATCTGCTTTTCCACGCTCTTATCTGTAAGACGAGGGTCCTTGCGGGGGGCCCGCCACGTTGCAAGCCCTGGTAGGCATCAGAAGGCATTGACAGACAAAGACTACACCCCTAATTCCTATGTAACCCAGCAATGTCCTGCATAACCCTATGACACACTTTCTTCAAGGAAGGGCTTGCATGAGCCTTGTGCCGCCAATGGACAAAAACCTGCCTTATGCATACCAGAACTTAAAGTAGGACCAACTACACAGGAGGGGAGGTTACAATGGGGGCGGTGCATATAAAGTGTATGCAGAAGGTACACATTGGGATCATGGTGGGGCTTAACATAGGCGGTATGTAAGGATTATGTACAGTCCAAACTGGTAGCTCCGCTCTGCGGGTTGCAGTCGACAAATCGCTATAGGTTAGGCCCCAACCACTGCTGCGAAAACCGGGGGGGGGGCAATTATATCCGTATATGGTACTTTCCCCAATAGGAAAATGGTCCCCCTATTTTGACACTATTGCTGGGTGGGGGGCCTACCCCAACAAATAGCTTGTAAAGCTTGCTGTGAAGGGTGAACATACAGGACCTTAACCACCAACAGAAGCGCGTTGCCTTCAAGTGCCTGGAGGCTCCTCGTCTCTTGTGAACCCTACGACATACCCTCCCCCAATGACCTTGTAGACTGGTCCACCTGATATGAAAACCCCCCCATCCCACCCTAGTAGAAATTACTCCCGTTACGCGGTATATTATGGTATATTGGGAGTATTTAATAGTAGGGGGTCGGGGGGTTAATATCAGGGAAGGGGATTACTGTCCTTTTGAAGCCACTGCAGAAGGGCCGCCAATCGCTTCTTAGGTGCCTTAAATGCCAAGGGCAGCTTTAAACTAGAGACCCTCAAAAAGTACTACAATTCGGGCAACCTACCACAGTTTTGGGGGAGGGCGACTTGCAGGAGAAGAGAGGAAACATCAACCCAGCACCGGTTTAGGGTTTAGAGTTTCTGGTGTCGCTCACTTGTCGATATCGGCATTAATCGCAATGAACACAACATATTCAACAACCGCCGACTCCCCTACAATGGATGTGCAATGAAGACCTTTCAGGGTTGTACTTTAAAGCTCCCAAAATTATTCATGAACAGGGGGTTCCCAGAGAGCCCAATACCCCTGAATGAAGGAATATCCCAAGTAATATAGAGGGATTCTGTAGGGATTATGGGGTTTATGACGGACTATATCAGGAAGATACCCTAAATGGCACTAGGGTCCCTAAAATATGGATTAAGCTTTTTTCCTTAATCAAGGGTTGGGCCCCCTGGGTAAGCCTAAACCTCTAAACCCTATATACCCTATATACATTACATATACCGATACATAGGGATTATACAATGATAACATGAGTTTCTGTAGGGGAATTAATCTATATTCCTTCATTAAGGGGTATTGGGCTCCCGGGGCTTAGGGCTCAGAATTATGGGAAGTTAATCATCATGCCGAGGTCAGGCCCAGACGTCAAGAACCTTGGTTTAGGGGTTTAGGGTTTAGGGTTTGGGGTGTAGGGTTTAAAAGGTTTAGAGCCAAAGAATCCAGACCCGAAACCCTAAATGTAGACCCAGGTTCCTTTTGCATTTTTAAAGTTCTTTGCCATTTGAGTCACCAATATTCTATAGTCCCGCTTAAGTAGCTAGAATATGGCTTTGGGTATGTTTTATCTTAATAAGACACCCATATACCCCAGATATTATCTACTTAAGGGGGACGATAATGCCAAAACCCTTGTTTCCCTAAAAGCCTGAAAGGGGCTTCCACTTCTTTCTTTTCCCGTTTGATTCTCGATGATGAGTAAGTACTTAAGCACCAAATTTTTGTAAACCCAGCATCATGCATCTCCCAAATATCCCAATATGACATCTGAACCCTAAACCCATTCAGGCGTCCGTCCTCGGGTCGGGAGAATGAAAGGAATATCTTTTCATAGCTCTTAGGATGGAGACAGAAATGTTTAGGGTTTAGGTTCTAGCGTACCCTTTTTTGGGGCCCATGATAGGGATTATGTATCTTGGAATCTATATTTGGGTCTCTCTATGTACGGAAACTACCAAGTAAGCTCCTGCGACTAAACAAAGGGGGAGAGTTTAGGAAACCTGGGGATGGGGGAGATACCTAGGGTTTAGGGTTCAGGGATTTGGGTATGTGGAGGTAACTGCCCCTGTCAATGGACAATCCAATGTAGAAGCATAACAGGATTAGAGCAAGGCCTTCGTAAAGAAGGCGTAGGGGCCGAAACCCTAAACCCTCAACCCCTACACCCTAACCCCAAACCCGAAGCCCCTAAACTACCCTGAACCCGAAACCCTAAACCCCTGAACGGCTAACCCCTAAACCCTAAACCCATGAACCCGAAACCCTAAACCCCTGAACGGCTAACCCCTAAACCCTAAACCCATGAACCCGAAACCCTCCCCTAAACAGCTCACTTGCCAGGCTCTCCCTCTCCTCACCCGCTTGCAAAGAGGTCTTGGCGGTCAAAGTAACTGTACCGGGGAGACCGCGGTTCTAGGCTCAAGGGTTTACAGTCTCCCTTAACTGGATAAAACACGGAAGTCCTCAAAATCTATAATAAGATCATCAGATGCCCAGAAAATATATGTGTAGAGGTACTTATTTACTTAGTTATACACCCTAAACCTTAGACGATAGGCTTTACGGTTAGCTTGGGGAGGGAGTCTAGGGTTGAGAGCGTGGAGGTATTCATGATGGGTTGTCCAGCTCTAAGATCGAAACCATGGGCTCCCAGTACAGGCCCTTGACCCTGGATCCTTATATACCTACTATATGGGTAGTTCCCAAAATTAGGGTCCCATTTTAGTACCCCTATATACCGCCCACCCACCCCATGATTGAGTTGGTGTTTAGGCTTTAGGAGTTGTACTTCGTCTCCCGTAACCTATGGCTTCTGATAACGCTCAACAGCAGGTTCAGGCAGAGGCCCCTCTCGAAACATATGCTGGGTCATACGGTTTAGGATGTACAGGGAGATCTCTAATCCCATGACGGCAAGATTCAAGTTTTTGTTCACCTGCCGACGCAGAAATCTGGGCCAATACGCAAATAGCAGCTTCTCAAAACTGTGGGTTCATGTGTGTGTCTGCGCACTGCCACAACAACCCATGATTGGGTAAGCGGTGTAGGGCTTAGGGTTGTAGACTTTTTTGGGCCCCAGGTGTTTTTGCGAACTGCCAAGGGCATGCCAGCTAGGCGAAGAAGAACTTCGCTCAACAGCATTGACTTCCTCTCCGCCGAGCTTCTCCCCAAAACCTAGGCCCACACCCTGAACCCTGGTTAAACCTTATGTAGATGTCCAACTCTCTGTCACAATCCAAAATAAGTACTTTGAGAAACCTTTCTTGGGTTCCACTTGCACGCGAAGAGGGAACCCCATGATCACAACAAAAACATCCAGTGGCCCTGTAGTTGCAAAACCCAGAAAACCCTACGGTAAACCTTCCGCCCTCGAAGCCTAGACCGCAGATTGTTGGTTCATGAACAGCGTGCCGATGCTGCACCAGTACGCAGATGGGCTGGTGACTTACTACATAGTTGCGTAGTACTTGTGGTCACGCACCCTCTAATTCCATATTGCCCCTTCTTACATTTACTACGAACTCTTCATCTGCGGCTCAGCCCATCTGAGTATGATGCTGTGCTGCGCCATCCGGCTTCGCGTTCAAGCTACCATTGGCTTGCACGGCGGAGCTTCAAAACATGATGGCCGTTGGAAATGGGCCTGGTGCTTGGGCAATAGGGACATTTCTTGAGAAAAAAACAATTTCTAGGCCCGAAGATGAAATGAAAGCCAAGCGATTAGGGGTTGGAGGGTTCTGACGAGACAGTCCTACAACCTGAAACAATGCAAGCTTTGCAGTCCCTACTGTAGAAGACTGAACAATTGCCAGTCTCATTCAGTTATGACCCTTCATATCTTGCTGGCCACCACACCCCGCGCTACTCCCCCTCTCCCACCTCCCGTGGTGGAAGGAATATGAAGGCTGGTTCAGCCAGGACAAATTTCCATGAATTCCAAAGTTTGACTTGAACTCCCCAGTATAGCCAAGGAAACTCCATCTAATACGCCTAGATTGCCTTGAGAGCCTTTCCTCCGGTCGTCTCTGCCTACGCAGAATCCAGGAGGATCTTGCCTAGACACGTTTTGTAAAAACAAAGTACTTCGCGTATTCCGGAAATCTCCGCTACCACGTTGACCAACTGGCGCGCTACAGACCTCAGACGCGAGACAGACTGCAGGTCGGTCCCACATCACGTTCTCTCTAGGCCCGCACAGGAGCTCTGATCAAATGAGCCTTGTGTCAGTGCCTCGCATGAGCTTCTCTTGCTGTGGTCTGCAGCCCCACAGCCGAGGCAGGCGCGCGACAGCATTTACGATTGGAATTAAATTACGAAGTTAGCCCCTCCTTTCTTCCAAGCAAGGCCCAACCAAGGCCTTTAAAGTGATCTGTAATGAAGGCCCAGAGCTCCGAACCTGTGCGGGATCGAGCGACTTGGAAGGGGCACCGCGTTAGTCTTGACTTGAATAAGTCGGAAACCACAGACATTATTCAGAAACAAACCTAATAGTGAATATCCCCAACATACCCCTTTTACAAGAATCTCCATCATTTTCGGGCGTGCTGGGTTTTGCTATTAGGGAGTCAGGATTACTTTGGGCATGCTTTGCGGCGCCCCCCAGAACCCGGTGAAGGTTTCTTTGCTCCCCTGAACTGACTTAAGGCCAGAAGCAGGGATAAAGTCGCCCTCGCACGCAGAAAGGAACCAGCTCAGCAAAACCCTGGAGGGTTCTCAAAATGAAGTGAGAATAACGTGCTTCTTCTTACAGAATACGACGCTCGAAAAGAAGCTATAGTCTTTACTCTGCATGGGGGACTGGAGTATCTCTTAGGAGAACCCCCCAATCTTATTATCCCTTTTAGTCACTAGTACTGGGTGGGGGCAGTACCCAAAGTATCTCCATTGAAAATGCTACTCAGGCTATGGAGCTGCCGGGAGATCGGGAGTCCCTCAAAGGGACACTAAGCCCTCAATCCTGCGCCTTGAACCTCCAACAAAAAAGCCATAAACCTGAGCCCCGGGCCTTGCATCTGAACCCGTTCTGGATCCTAAACACTATATAAACCCTAAGCCCTAAACCCTAAAGCCGAAAGCCTAAACCCGGATCCTTGAACCCTAAATTCTAAACCCTAAGCCCTGACTCCTAAACCCTAATCCCTGAACCCTAATTCTTGAACCCTAAACCCTACTTCCTAAACCCAGATTTCAGAAACCTCCGGATCAAGCTGAAGCCAGCAACAGTTTGGCGCGGATCTCCTTGTTAAGCCCCGCCTGGTTGATGAGGTCTAGAATGGTCCTCGGGCCATGGCTTGGGATTTGGGGTTCAGTATTTAGGGTTTAAGGTTTAGAATTTAGAATTTAAGGCTTAGGGTTTAGGACTTTGGGCTTCTAGGGTTTAGGGTTTAAGGTTCAGAATGTAGGACTTAAGGCTTAGGGCGTAGGACTTTGGGCTTGTAGGGTTTAGGGCTTAAGGTTCAGAATGTACGATTTAAGGCTTAGGGTTTAGGACTTTGGGCTTCTAGGGTTTAGGGCTTAAGGTTTTTTTTGTTGGCACGCGCTTTTCCGTCCGCATCAAGCATCCAGAAGACCACAAGGCCGCGCGGTTACAGGGTTTAAGGTAGTTTCGGTTTAGGACTTAGGATTTAGGGTTACGGGCATATAGATATACATATAGGATTCGTATATAGATATACATGTAGGATTCGGGTTTAGTGTTTAGCGCGTGCGGATGCTGGCTTGAAGGGGTAGGGTTTAGGGAATAGGCTTTTCAGGCTTAGCATTTAGCAGCATGCCCCCCCCCCTCCTTGGGATAGTCATTTGGTACAGCAGGACCCACCCCTGGCCAAGAACAAAGAAGGCTACCTTGATACGACTGGGGCCGAAAGACTTTTCCAAGTAATTCGGTTCCAGGATTGTATATCAGTTGCCAGGTTGTAGGGCTCAAGACCTGAAACTCCACCTCAACCTTAGCGTCTTGAAGCCGCGATTTTTTAAAAAAAATGAGCCTTCAATCACATAGGCTTCAAGTTGGCTTCCAGCAACCCCCCCCCCCAGATACTTCTGGACCGAATGCTTTGTACCCTGCGCGTTGGCTGAAATAGTTTGCAGCTGACATGGCATTCCGCATCAAAAGGGTCATCGGCCCTTTGCATTGTTGGGAACTAACACAATCCAGGAGTTTTCTGCGTAGGATTTGTACCCTTGGATGTGGATCTCTAACCCATGGAAATAAGGCCCCTAAGGCCCTTTTTTTTAATAAGGCCCCTAAGGCCCTACACCCCGAAACCCCCCATAACAGCGTACGGCTTTGGGTTTAGGAACCAAATAATGGAGAATCAAGTGGAAAAGTGAGCGGAACATGAAGGGCTACTGCCGCTAGGGGTTAGAATGTTGGAGAATCAATCGGAACAGGGTATGAAAATTAGATTTTTCTACAAGGGATTCGAACAATCTTCAAGGAAAGTTTGGGGGGTTGAGCTTCTAGTTTTCAGGACGATTCAGGGTTTGTCGTTCATGGCGTTTATATGGATTTTCCTGGCTGGCAGGAAAAATGGCAGGGACTGTGGTGACTTTGCAGGGCTTTGCGGGCCCTGATTTTGAGGATCTGGGCTGTCTGGGGTTCAGCTTGAGTGCAATGTACCCTAAACCTTCAACTCTAAACCCTGATTTGGCTTTTGTGCTGGCAGGCACGTAAGGCTTTAGATCACCATTGTTTTTGGGCTTCTGGGATATCAAGGGTGACTTAGGTGTTTCAAGCAAACAAAACATAGGCAAGTAAGAATTCAGCCCAAAACCCTCACTGCTTGATGTCAAGGATGTTAACTGTTGAGGAGAGAGACACAGAGAGAGAGAGAGGAGAGAGAGAGAGAGAGAGAGAGACTACGGCTGCTTGAGTTGGATACTGCACCTGCCACATAAAGATCATTTGTAAGTTCCTTATTACATCGCATGATAAAAGACTGCCACTGCAACGCTGTTGGGACTGTGAAGGCAGCCAAATCAAGATAGAAACCTGACTTCATGCCAGCCAAACCTGACTTCATGCCTGCCGGAGTACGTAATTTTCCGTCAAAAAAAAAACATTTGGCCGGCTGCACAGGCTGCACATGCTCCAAACCCTGGCCAAACCCGAAGCCCTGGTTCTGGCCTGAACCCTAAACCTTCAACCCTTCTTCTGGCCTAGGATCTCACCACTGGAGTTCTTCTGCAGAGGGTTGGCTCCGAAACACAACAGCAGGCGGACCATGTGCCAGTTCTTTTCACTGGCCTTGCTTGGGGCTTGGATTTTTTCTTGGGGAGTGCCAGTCTCCAATATGCCACAAATCATAGTGCCGCCACCGCGATCAAAACCCCAAAAGCCAAGTCCTCATTTTCATTTGAGACGTATCAACCTGTATTCCTGCTTGAAAAACCCTTTCTCCGATTTGGTTGAGAACTTCGCATATCTTCGCCACGGTCAGCACAACCTAACAAAACAAAAAACAACTGCCAACTGGAGTGCACTGAAAACATCTGATATCTTTTGCTTCAGGGGGAGGGAATGGGGGACTACTACAGGTAGACGGATTGTTGCCGGAATCCACTTGCCCACCCACACGAAAAACAAATGAGTCACCTCCCCCTAATTAATACAAAAACCCGTGCCCCGCTGATAAGAAGTATTCCCAACATAAGAAAGTTCTGCGTGAGCTATAGCTACAAGGGGGCTATATAGGGACTGGGGAGAAATAAGGAGTTATTAATGGGGATACTCGGACTTAGACTATAGCTCATATGGGGAAGATCTATTGAAGATTTATTAGATGGGCAGGGATCTCGCTGGGCAAAAGGCAAGCATGGCCAGCGTGGATTTACAAAAGCGCAAGCCGACACCCTGCGCTTACGGTCTAACCACCAGACATTGTGCAAGTACCTAAACCTTCCACATATCCATTGAAGCCTTCTATCATTATTGTAGTATTTGGGAGCTATAGGGATAAGCGAGGAGTGAGAATTACTCAACATGAGGATGCTCTCAGCCAACCTGGTAATCTGTACCACTATTTATGAAGCAGTTCCATTAGTTCGCTGAAGGATCTCCTGTGGATTCTCCGCGAGGCAACAGCCACACGATTTAGGGGCCAGGGTTCAACGTTCAGGATTATGGGTGCCCGTGCATGCAGATGGCAACTAATTTCCCCCCTTAGGATCGGTGTTGAGACGCTCCCATTTAGAGGTTGCTCCAACTTGTAAAAAACACGACCTTTAATAAGTGTTTTCGGGACCACTGTTTATGTAGATAACAATTTGGGGTGAGGTCGATACAGTTGGCCCAGTTCCAATAAACTCCCAGTGGCAGCTTCATGCACTGGATATATCCGCCGCAGTCCGAACGTGGTGCGCTTCCCCACGTTGACTGCCGCAATCCCTCCGGCGAAACCATGCTGAGAAAGGAAGTCGTTGACCTAGCCAAGCTAGGGTTTAGGGTTCAGGGTTGACCTAGCCAGGTTTCTGTCACCGGTGTCCCGGATTGCTACTTTTGCTTTCCGTACAACTAAAACTCACAGCATACCATGAACGAACGCCATTCTTGATTCTTTATCATTGTGGGATCGAAGTGCTTACCCTAGACCCTGAGTCCTAAACCCTGAACCCTAATCCCAGAGTCCTAAACCGTAAACCCTGAACCCTGAACCCTAAACGCTGAACCCTAAACCCTCAACCCTGAACCCCAGACCTTAAACCCTTGCCCGAAAGGGTAAATCTCCGAGCGGCATCCTGCTCGGCTCGGAGTCGCGCACAGTTTCTCCTTTTTGCTAAGAGTGGTATATTGGGTTGGCCCCTAAAACCCTTTGAAAAATCTTAGTATATAGGGTCCCTTGTTAAAGCCATTAGGGAAAATATTAAGTATCCCAGCACCCCACCCAGCATATTACGACAGACTAGTGGTGTAGTGGTTTGGGGTTTAGGATCACTAGTGATACCTGTACTGGTAGCTAGAGTATCTATACGGGGATGTAGGTTGTAAGTAAATAATAACCTGGTTATAAACCCTAAACCCCTAAACCCTAAACCCCTAAACCCCTAAACCCTAAACTCCATATAACCCCTAGATAACCCTATAATATAATCCCTATCCCATCCAGCTCCTTTGCAGCTTGTTCGCTGCTTTGGCGTGTCTGCCTTGGCGCCAAGCCCTGGCTTTCTCCACATCTTCAGCCCCGCATGGGGTGAATGAATCTTCCTCCCCAGGCGGTGGGGCTTCGGGGTTTAGGATTTGGGGCTTTGGGTTTAGGGCTTCCTCCATGCGGCGAGGCTTAGGGGTGTAGGGTGTGGGGTTCAAGGTTTAGGGTGGATCTCATCCAGGGCTCTGAACCATCCCCTCCCCCTAGTAAAACCACCCACCTCCTACACATTGACTAATCAGATGCTCGCATTGTGGTGTATTGTGCTGTATTTGCGATGCTTAATATCAGGGGGTGGGTGGTTTCAATACTAGGGGCCGAGGATTACATAGAATAGGGTTTTGGGGCACCTGGAATCTTCCCCGCACGGTTTTCGAGCTTAAAAAAAACATCAAGAATCCCTCTTTGGGAATTCCCTGTAGTCAGGATTATAATCGTTTGGGCTGGGCTTTAGCCGGTGGATCGTTTTCTCAAAGAACCATTCAGGATCTCATTTCGGTGTAAGGAGTGAGGAGCCGAGGAGTTAGGAAAGGCTTGAACTGGCTTGCGGCTGACAGTCCAGGCGTTACAGGCTAGCGCAGGTAACCAATGCACCTGACAAAAAACTTTGCACTTTGTCAAAAAAAGCTTTGTACCTACTATTTCACGACTTTACTTTTTGCTAGGTATGAAGTTGCTCTAGGTGAAACAATTCCAAACCTGGAACAAAGCTGTTTTGGGACAGCTCTCTACACACGATTACATAAGCCCCCAGTTGTGGTTAGGTCGAGTGAGTTCGTTGTAAGTTGCCTGCCTGGGCTCTAGGAGGGGCAGTCTCTTGACAGGCAAAAGGGAAAAATCAAACTTTCACAGCTTGTTCCTGATTAGCCTTCATAAATTGATCTGCTGCCTCCACCATCTTGCAGAGACCTCCGATCTGCGTGAAGGCAAGATCTGAAACGGCCATGGCAAGTGCTTCCAAGATGTCGGCGTAAATCTGCCAGCACGGCTACTGCCCAAAACTTGGGGCCACTTGAGCCATCTTCTCAACTCTGCGCAGCAGTCCCAAAGCATGTACTTGTATGTTTGGTGCTGAATGATGACGTAAAGAATTTAATGTTGCTTGCAACTTATCTCGCTGTAGCTGCAACCAGAACAAACGGACTTCACCACCGCCATCACCACCAACCCTTCTTCTTGCTGCCTTCTTCATGAATCGCTTCTTCTAAGCTAGATTTTGGGGCCCTTGTGCCTGGCAGTTGCAGCTTGCGGCCGCACCATGCTTCACCTGACAAAGCAATACGGGCGTTTGTCAAAGTAGGGGCACTTTAAAATTGAGAAGGAAAGGGACCCTAGGCATATGTGTGGAGCGGATTGCGGGTCCCTTCTGAAGACTGCTACAAAATCCTTGCAGAAACACAAATAAGAGTTTCCCACGATAGCTGGGTCCCGAATAATCCCGGGGCTATACAAGGACTAAAAGAAGGCTTATGGAATCTCCTGCGGAAAAAGGAGTAAAATGGGAACCCCAAAGAGGGAAACCACAAAAATAGTAGAAATATTCTAAGAATATAAAGCCCTGGTAGGTATTCCAATTATTTTCCTACTCAATTCTTGGGGTTCCCATTTTACTCCCTTTAGTATCCTTTAGTCTTGAGTCTGTCAAGGGCGAGTAATGCAAGAGTTGGGGCTGACTGCCTGACTGGACATGCCATGGGCTTTAGGGGCTTGGACTTACTGGTCCTTAGTAAGAAATAAGGGAATAGGGTATGCAAGATGCTATTCCCTGCTTCCCTACTGACTCTAAACTCTAGACCCTAGACCGTAAATAATAGTTTCCAATTTCTGTTCCATTATCCCTAGTAGAACACTATAGCACCCTGTATTATGCACCTATATTCCCCGTGAGTAGATTAGATTAGAGGCTTGCTTTAAACCCACGGACTTGTGGGGCACTGCTGCTGGCGCACTTCATGCAAATATACCATTGGGCTCTCCCTCTCTCTCTCTCATGTACAACCCCTGTATAACCTCAGTTTCCATTTCATTTTCCTATTTTTCTATCTGATTCTCCACAGTTAAGGTAATGTCTTTAAACCCTAGTCCCTCTTCCCCGGCTTCTTGAGGGGCTTCTCCAGCGGGACTAAACGCAAACTCAAGAAAAATGCGGGAAAAGTGATTAGGATACAGCGCATCATAAGCGTGAGCTTCAAAACCCTGGGCTCCAAACCCACGCCTGCAATCTGCAGGCCTTAAAACATGAAACGGTACTCGGAACAATACCGACTGCCTACTAGTGGCAGTAGCAGTAGCCATAGCAGTAGTACTAGCAGTAGCAGGAGCAGCAGCAGGAGGAGTAGTAGTAGTAGCAGCAGTAGTAGCAGCAGTAGCAATAGCGGTAGCGGTAGCGGTAGCGGTAACAGTACTAGTAGTAGTAGTAGTAGTATTTATTAGTAGTGGTGGTGGTAGTAGTAGTAGTAGTAGTAGGCGCCCCCCCCCCCCACCAACTATGTTGGTTGATATTTCCACTACCAGAGCTTTGGGGGCAGGGGGGAGGGGGGTC
>CAJNIZ010010410.1:0-11905 GCA_905231905.1 Symbiodinium pilosum | reverse complement strand
TAATGGGTTAAGGGTTTAGGGTTTAGGATTTAGAGTTTAGGGTTTAGGGTTGCTGTTAAGGAACTAAAATTAAGTTACCATAATGGGTTAAGGGTTTAGGGTTTAGGGTTTAGGGTTACTGGGTTGCTGTTAAGGAACTTAAATTAAGTTACTATAATGGGTATATACATACAGTAAATAATATGGTTTCCTCAATACAGTAACTTAAGTTTCATTTGAGCTATAGTCTAAACTCCTTACAGTGGGGTAATATAGGGGATTATATGGGGGACTACCATAGCAGTTACTAAGGGGGATACTAGGAGTTTAGATTATGGCTCATTTCATAATCTTTTGCAGCTGTTATGAAACATAAGCCCGACGTAGTCCCTACAAAGCCAGAAGCAATTCATAGCGCCCACGAACCTTCGCTATTGTAGGGTTTAGGGTTACAGGGCTCAGGGAGTAATTGCCAGGACCCCGCCAACTACCCTAGAAGGGTTCAATAATTAGTTTTTGGTACGCGTATATGGTAGTTTCTCAAAACAGGGGACCCCAATACAGACCCCAAAAGACTATGGTCCTTACGGTAGGGACCCCCAAAAGGATAGTGGCAGAAGTGCATATTTTGTGTCCAGTCGGGGAGACCTTGGATTGAAACCCTGATTTAGAACCATGCCCTAACTAGTTATTGTATCTACCACCATTCCTTGCTGACACCTGATCAGCTGTCTCACCCTGCCAATGACCAAGATGTTGTTGATCTTGCCTTGGGAATAAAACCATGGATCAAATAGTGACTATATAGCACGGTCCCTTTTGAAAGGGCTTGCGCCAAACCTTACTTAAAACTTAGTAACAGGGATTTTTGGGGTTACTTGAAGGACTCTACAGATGCGTAGCTTACTTGCATAGGCTGAGGTTAAGAATCGAAAAGGAGTATACCCGTACCCAAATTCAAAAGCCCAAGATTTCTGCAACCTTTGAAGAAGCACGGTTGAGGGGATTTAAGGCTTAAGGTCCAGGGTCAGAGGGCCTGGGGTCAGAGATATTCTGGCACGTAAGGTCGAAGATTACGGTTTAAGGTACCAAGGGATTAGGGTTGAGGGTTCAGGGTCACTATTACAGGGTGGGGGCTCCACCTAAGGACTTGCTAACTTCTTATAACAGGGTTCACAAACGTATCCATCACCGCCCTAGGTGGCCGAAACTTGGCTATCCCAATGATTTGATCCTCAGTTAGAATTACTTACTAAGCCCCATGAATCTTCAAGGCAGGCCATAGACTGCAAAGGGTCGGGAGCTTCATAGCAGAGGAGCGTACAAAATTCGTATGAAATGGGTGGCGGACGTGGACCTCCCACTCCCCACTCCCATCGGGCCACCCTAAGCCCTAAACCCTAAATAATAGTTTCCATTTTTCTTCTATTATCCCTCTATAACTCATATATTCCCTATATAACCCTTATATATCCCCTCTGTAACCCCTATATCCCCCCCAATAGAAGGAGGAAAGGCTTGGAGTCCTAAATGCCATGGGCTCGACACCCCCAAAATCTCAGCCGTTCTCAGCCTCGAGTCGTTATGTCTCCATTTTATTTTCCAGCAATTCTACCTTACACTCCCGTTATTGTGGGCATGAGCCCCATATCTAGATTTAGCTGCAACTCTGCAGAATCCCAACGCAGGAAGTCGATGCGGAGCTGCACTCAACTGCGTTTTTTGGCCGACTTCAGCTTGCTGGTTCATTGGTGGCTGGCAGGGGATGGAAGAAGGGCCTCTGACAATTAGCAGTCTCCATGTTGAAGCTCTAAACCCTGAACCCTAATTAAGTGCAGCCTCCTTTTCCATTCCTTCATTCCCTACTGACCACCACTAAGTCAGCTGACCGAGAGCCTGTGGCGTTTGAGCTGTAGCTTCAGAGTTGAGCCGTATCATCCAAACCACCTTAGGGTTTAGGGTCTATGGATTAGGGTTTAGGGTTTAGGGATAGGAGGTAGGGGATGCGCAACAGACCCTGGGTTCGGCATGCTGGATTACGGGGAGCATCCCCTTTCTCGGATCGGACTGATGTTCAGGGTTTCAGTTTTGCATGGCAGGGCTGGGAGACCATGGGTTGATATGGGTTGAGGGTGGGACGAGATCCCTAATGCAGCAGAGGATCTACTGCCGAATAATTCCCGAACCCTTGTCACCAAACCCTGAACCCCTAAACCTCCACCCGAGCACTAATTTCAAGGTGGGTTCCCTGAATATATATATATATACACATGTTGTATACATATATATATATATATGTGTGTGTGTGTGTTTGTGGGTGAGCTTAGATTAAGCTCCTTCAAGGGGGGTTTCTGTTGGGGACTACTATAGTGGTTAGTAAGGGGGATACTAGAAGTTTAGACTATAGCTCATATGACTCTTTATGCATGTGTGCATGGAGAGGAGATTGTAAAACTCAGCATTGGGCTATGGTATTCGTAAGACGGATACCTTGCCCTGCTGACAGAACAACCCTAGGTCTCGAAAAGTTTTAGCAACCATTAGACAACCTCGTGATATGCTCAGTCCCGAAGCCTTAGATCTTAAACCGAGTTTGACCGCAAGAAATGCAGTCCTCATGTGAGGTTCCAGGCGCAACCCAGGAAGGTGACATTGACGATCTTCGGCCTGTGTGTGAGTGCTAATTACGGGCCTAGTGTGTAGGATTTGGGGCTTAGGGCTTAGGAAACTGCAAACTACCATTCTGACCCTCCGTCCAATTATCATGCAAGATATTGTCCCATTTTCAAGGACCGTTGCGTTTGCAGGGCCGTGTTTGGCTTCCATTCTAGCGGGGGCGGGTGTACAGCAACCCCACACGAACTCATGGAACTACCGCCCAACACGGGCCTCAGTACCCTGACATTCTTCAGCTTTATCAAGCTATCGGATGTGAATTACGGTTGGTCTTTTCTTTAATGATCTGGGGCTTCTCTAGGGATGCATAGGGTGTAGAGTTCAGGGATTAGAGTCCAGGAATCAGGGTTTAGGGATTTTGGTGTAGGGTTTCTCAAACTAGGAAGGGTTCATACGTGGATTATAGGGATCCCTTTGAGGAAATTATCTACGGGTTTGTTTGAGGAACTCTCTGTGCCAGGGGTCCAAAGTTTGAGTTTACGAGGGGTGGGGGGCTTGCATTTCGGTGCATGGTTTGGGGCTGTAGATTTCGTGGGTCAGGGTTCGTAAGGAAGTGGGCGAACATTTCGGCTTCGATGGGTGTGCAGAGACTTCTGTGAGCGTATGCTAGGTTAGGTATGGGCGTTCTTGGGGGCCGTAGATACCCAGTAGTCTCCACCTTGTATAAAGATATGTGCAAGAGTCACATGGACAGTTCATGGGGCTTAGCAAAGTCGGCGAAGCTGCGATACTTGGGCTGCTTGGAGCTGTGGAACACCTTTGCCCACATAATCCCCTTGCCCCATAGCAATGACAGTGACCCCCCCCAACCCACCCTAATAGAATTACCCCCACTGTAGTACCATCATATACTAGCCGTGATGTTTCTCATTCGGAGGGTGTTGGGGGGTCCATTCTTATCAGCCTTAAGCCCTAAACCCAAAATGATGCTGCACGCGTGTGCCTAAACACAACATGATACAATAGTTTCCATTTTCTTTTCCTTCCGCTGTATCGCCCTCAATTCCTCAGGCTGGAGAATCCCAAGCAGTCTGTTCTCACGGCAGCCTGCTCTAGGGGCGTATCGAATTGGAATAGACCCACTGTTTGTCTTTCAATTCGCTGTATTCATGCAGAGGCTATAAGCAAAGGATATACGGAGTTTCTAGGGGGAGTTAACTTCAGGCAAAGGCCATATTACAGAAAAAAGGTAATCGTCAGCCACATTGAGTCGCTTTCTTTTGGCCTGCTTCCGTTCTGCAGTTTGGAAACACATTCGCGTGCCTAAAGTGTTCAGTATTCCCTCAAGTTGATCCTCCGACTTTAAGAATGAACCCACACGCGAACCAACCATCCGAACTCCCAAGCCCTAAATGGTAGTTTCCCAAGACAGGGGGACCCCAATCTAGACCCCAAAATGTTTTAATCCTTATTATGGGGATCCCCAAAAGGGTACCCCTAATTTTGACAATCCTCTAAATCCATGAACTCCAAGTCCCAAAGCAGTTACTGTCAGGGCTACACAGGGTATGCGTTTGTCGGTCTCAGCTGCGCGGCTTCATGTGAGGTATGGTTCAGAGTATCATGATGTAATAACCACCAGGAATAGTCGTAATAGCAGTGGTAGTAATATCCATAGAACGGTACTGGTAGTGGCCATAGTTGTAGTAGTAGCAATGCAGCAAGATTGATTCTTATCTTCTTGGTGGGTGCAAGCCTAAGCTCTAAACCATAAACCTTAAGCCTCACATCACCACCCCCAAAGCCCTCTGAACATTATATCCCCTGCAAAGCCACCGTGCTGTCAGAGGAAGCCACGAGCTCTGGAACTGCAGAGTGAGCTGCGATCCGGCCAGTTTAGGGGATGTATCACCCCATTACTTTGGCATATCAGCGTTACATAGGGATTACGGTTTGGGGTCTTGGCTATCATGAAAAGGGTCTTTGGGGGAGTGTAGGTCAGGGGATTTAGGGTTTATTCCCAAATCCTGCATCACTTTGGTGCCCTAGAATGCCATTGTTCCCAAGGTTTACTCTACTTTGGGTCATGCATGAAGTTCAACATCACTTGTATGAAGGTCGCGCCATGGCATTTCTAATAGCTACTAAGCCCTAAACCCTGCATATGCCTGCGCAGAAAAGGCATGAAGGGGTGTTAAACAAAAACCCTTAGCTCTAAACACTGCGTGCGGAGAGCACGCCAAGGGTTCTAGGGGTTGGGGTTTCCCCAACCCTAGGGGTCCATTCTGGGGGGTCCCCTGTAATAAGAACTGAGTATTTGGGGGCTTTAGGATTTAGGGTATTTGGGTGCTGCTTCTGGAAGCTGCCAGTAGAGTTCCTTCTTTGTAGCAAAAATCGAAGAGCACAAGTCCAACTGGGGGCTTGTTGTACCCATGGGGGTAGTATTAGGGTTATATTGGGGCGACAGTGGGATAATGGAAAATAAAATGGAAACTACTATTTAGAGTCTAGGGTTTAGGCCCAAATCTTCCTACTGCAGCTTCCTATCCAGGCGGATTCTTCCGTACTGGGGGGTTGGTTTCAAGTTTTGTCACAAGAGCTAGGTACCCGAGTAGTGCCCTTTTTCCCTTTGTATTTTTGGGCCTCTTATCTAAAAACTGAATAGTCGGAGAAAGGTACCCTTATCATAAAGGTTTAATGGGGAACCTAGACAAAGTGACCCTTGTTTTTTGCATGCCGGGACACGTATCAAACGATCCGTACGGAAGGCGGCTTAGGGTTCAGGGTAGGCGGTGCCTAAATGTTCCCTCCTTCGGTATACATCAAACACCCCCCACCCCTAACGTCAATTGCCCTCAACAGGAAACCTAATAATTACTTTGGTGCGAAAAGCATAGTTTCCCAAGACAGGCGGACCCCGATATAGACCCCAAAATGCTATAATCCTCATTATGGGGATCCCCAAGAAGGTAATCATAATTTTGGGAAACCTCCATATATTGCAAGGCATATGCGACGGTAGAGGGGGGACATGATAGGGAAGCTGTTTAGGGTTCAGGGTTGAGGGTTTAGGGTCGGTTGAAACCTAGGGATTGTATTGACCTCTAAGAAAAACTCTACAACCCCTATGTGAGCTTCAATCTGAACTCCTTCAAGGGGGTTGTACGGGGGCTTAGATGGGGGAGTATTATAGTGGTTATTAAGGGGGATTTGAGGAGTTTAGACAATGGCTCATATTGGCCCAATAAGACAGAATGAAATGCAAGCTGTGTTGATATATCTGGGTTCAATGGGTTCAAAGGGGCACGCGCCTTCGGCCCCTGATGTGGATGTAGAGGTATGCGCGTCTTGATTTCGGAAGTGCTGCGCGCTGGTTTTTGGGTTTGGGGGACAATTCAAGTTGTAACTAGTGATATCCCCTAGTCCCGCATGAGTCATAATATAGATAGCACATTGTTCCATATGAATGCACAACACCTACCTGGCTGCAGGGCTGAAAGCAAACAACCGACTCTACTTCTATTTGCTCGGAGGAGACATCTTCTCGATTGTTTCAGCAACATATAGTAGTGGAATATTTAGGGGGGAATCAAGTGGACAAGATAATTGAACATGAAATGGACTCTGAGTGTATGTAGTGGGTCATAGGGAGTGCATCTTACCTACCCTGATTCTTGCGTGTGTGTGTGTGTGTGTGTGTGCAGTCTAGTCTTCATGCATACTACACGTAGGAAATTTGCTTCAGAGGTAGGACACCCTTTTCAATCTCCATCCGCAGCCCTCAATTATCCCCGGGCTTTAGACCCCACACCCAGAAGCTCAAAGTTTTCACCCAAGGCTTCCCCAATTCCATGACCCACACTCAGGTTAGTGGAATTTATGTCCCCTGGCTTCCTCAAGTCCATGAACACCCTGGCACCTGCGCAGCAAATTGAGCATTCCTGTAGGCAGACACTCAAAAGAGGGCAGAGGTGTGAATTGTAGAAGCTTGAATAACTTGCGATGTTGCTCCCTTCGTTAGATTGTGTGCCCAATTAATCATATTTTTTTATCAGGAATTCTAGTCTATGGCCTTCAACAGAAATTCGCATGTCATTGCATTAGGAGTAGCACCAAAGTAGCGTCATGTTTCAAACTTTCGGCACTTGCAGACATTGGAGACTGGTTTGCCGCTGTTGCCGTCGGGAATTTTGCATTGTTGTGAGGACCCCTACAAAAGTCCCATAACAGAAGTTGAGAAATGCATCCCGTGATCACTTTTTCCCAGGGGTATGACGTGCCCGCAAACGCGATTAAAACTTTGTGCCTCTACACTATGTGCCAAAAACATGATCCCTGTTCTGTAACTTACACACTCCAAAATTAAAATGGAAGCCCAAAAGGGCTCTGCAAAGGCTACTGCCCTTTGAAACGGGGATGATATCCCCAATATAACCCCTATATAACCCCAATTTCCATTTCATTTTCCATTTTCTGTTCCATTTGATTCTCCATTATAGGGCCCTAAACCCCATATTATTGGGTACCATAGCATCCCCAACCCTAAATCCCTAAACCCTAAACCCTAGACCCTAAACCCTAAACCCTAAACCCTAAGCCCTAAACCCTAAACCCTAAACCTGGGTACCATAGTATCCCATATTATGGGCTAGCGGCTTCAGGACCCTTTCAACAGTAATCCCCTCAGTCCTAGGTGCGCCAGTTCCACGGAAACACCAAAGACCTGGGCTTCCGTGCGGCTTTCACCAAGTTACTGGCTTGCATTGTTTAGGGTCTAGGGTTTAGGGTTTAGGGTTTAGGTTCTAGGGTTCCGAGGCTGAGGGTTTCGGCTTTTGGTTTCATGAGGGCTTTTGGGTCAGGGTTTAGAGGCAGACCGCTTCTCAAATTGCCCTCAAGGGCAATTCAAGCCCGGCTTTCTTTTACTGTGTTTACGTGGTTCTAGGAAGTATGGGGCACAAGGCCTGTGAACACCCCAACCCCAAATCCCGAGCCCAACAGCGCATGTCCACAGATACCCCCCCCATGTACCCTACATACACCTGAAAATCTTGTCCAAATCTAAGCCTGTTGACAGAACCCTAAACCCCTAAAACCTAAACCCTAAACCCTAGTCCGAGAAATGAGGTTGGTGCGAAGTCGACAGATGAAGGTCATCCCAAGGCTTGCACTGCGGGGCGGCTCATGGTTTACTGGGTTGCTGTTAAGGGATAGGGTTTAGGGTTTAGGGTTAAGTTGCAGTTTTGGGAAACCATATTGATGAGTATTTATATATATATACCCATTATGGTAACTTAGTTTAGATTTCTTAGCAGCGCAGCCCTAAACCCTAAACCCTAAACCCTAAGCGTGTTAGGAGCCAGGGAATGCCTGGGCAGGAAGCTCAGGTCACTTTAGGGTCGTATGTGGGAGAGATTCCCTTTCTGACGTTATGGGTCAGAATCTGACAATGAACCGGGCCCTCATAGTAGATTCCATTTTCTTTCTTGTCCATTATCCCCATAGAACCCCTATATACTATAGTAATTTCCATTTTCCTGTCCATTACCCCCATATAACCCCAATATACTATAGTAGTTTTCATGCTCTTCTCCATTATCCCAATCTTAGCCCAACATACTATAGTAGTTTCTATTTTCTTTTCCATTATCCCAATGTAACCCCACTATGCTATAGTAGTTTCCATTTTCTTTTCCATTTTCCCAATGTAACCCCTGTATAAGAGACCATCTGATTGCCTGGCTTCCTCACGACATTCTCTGATGTCCGCTTTGGCGGAGGCTGTGCATGCCGAAGACCCCCAATTCCTCCCAAATGCTGCAACCACTGTGCTCAAGCTGAAATCTGCAATTTGAATTTGCGCTTCATTGTCCTCCTCTACATCAACAACATAGCACCCGCCAGCAGCAGCAACTCATCAACAAAAAGAGTGTTGATTCTTACTAGTGCCCCTAAACCCTAAACCCTAAACCCCTGATGCAGGTATGGATTTGATGCTTCTCCTGAAGGCTGCGATGGGGTTGTTGGGCATTTCGCGGTGGGCGGTGTTAGGTCTAAGGCGGTTGTCATCACTTAACTCTCAGGATCTGAAGAACCTGGGAATGTCAGGCTTTGCAACAGGGGTATGTATTCCAGCGTGCCTCCTTGGTTGAGCGACCGGTGCTTCTTTACTTAGACTTCAGGGCCTAGATGTGGAGGTTCAAGCTCTATTTACCAAGGCGCACGGATCTGCAAGTTAGACGTTTTTACAAGAACAGTTTTGGGGCTGGCTCAGGCTTTGCTGGCGGAGTTGTGGAGCAAGGTTTTGCATCTCAAACTTCAGTTTGAACAATTTCCACTGAAATTCATCTTTTATAGCTGGAGTTGAATCCACTCCACACCCTTGTTCAAGAGAGCTTGCTTGATGTGTTGAGTTGCTTTTCTCCCCTGCCTCGCAGGCACCGCTGCAGCATACGTCACGGCTGGTCCTACTTGAAATTTGGTAGTTTCCATACATAGACCCCAACGTGGACCACAAAAATGCTAGAATCCCTATCATATGTACAATGTACACCCGAAAAGGTAGCCCTAGTTGTGGGAAAACCCCGCATTCCCGGCGCGCAAAGTGAGTAGGGAGGACTAGGGTCACCCTGAATACTGCATGGGCTAAGGCTATGCTTACTACCTGGGCCCCAAAAGTATGTAGAATGATGGCCTTTATGGCTGTTTTTGTGGGTTTAGGGCTATTATTTTGCATACTTTTGGGGTTTAGGTAGTCCCCTTTGCGCCTGCAGCCCAAAAGCCATCGAAATGCTTTCGTATTGGACAAGGAGTCGAGAGCATGCTCCGGACCTTTAACGACTTCGACACCGATCCCGACATCTACGCTGCTGGGACCAGATTTGGGGTCTTTGGATTCCCAGAGGGTTAGAGTTTCGGGTTCAAGGTTTAGGACCGGACCCTGGTCTGTTTTAGTGAGTGAACCGAAACAGACTAGGATCCCTAATATGGTTCAAGGTCTATTTATTGGTGAAAGAGCATGTGCTCTCTGGAATTGCCAAAGCGTTTCCAGGCATCTACAGTATGCTATTGGTACAGAGGTTTCTGGACATAGGGGGTGTCCTTTTGTGGAGCCCTATAAAGGAAGGGTTATAGTTATGATCCGCAGACCGTCTACATGTATACCAGCTTCTATTTAAACGCCTCGGAACCCGGACCCCAAAGCAGAGAGCCCCAAGAATATATAGGGAGTATAAGAGGAATATACCTACCAGGGTCCTTGTATGCCTATTATATTCCTACCATATTCTTGCGGTTCCCTGTTTAAGTGTCCCCAGTAAAACCCTAAACAGCTCTTGGGGTTCCCCTTCAAAGTCCTTTTGGTCCAGAAACCAAGGTGGAGTTTTTCAATGCGTAACTTAGGGCAGTCTTTAGGGTTGGGTTCAGGGTTAAGGCTCTGTAACTTTTAAGTATTGCCCCAACTCAGAAACACTTGGAGAACAGGCATAGCAGAACTATATAGCCCCTGACTATTTCCCCCCATTCTAGACTGTTGGTGGGTGGGGGCAATACCCAAAGTAGCTCCCCCTAAACACAAATAAACGCCAAACCGCGTTAAGTAGCTTCCATTATCCTTTGGGGGAGGGCTGAGCAGTCCTCTGACACCGCCGAGATCCAAAGCCTAAGCCCTAAACTAAAACCCTGAACCCTCAAGCCCCAAGACCCCAAACCCCAGACCTTTCAAAAACAACCCACAGCCTAAACCCTAAACCCTATAGAAACCTCAAGCCTCCCCGAACCCTGAGCTTGCCTCACTGTCGGTCAGCTGTAGCACTGGGGCCTGAGCCTCTGAAGGTTCACGAGATGAAGTAAGGGACCCTTTGACGGAGTTTAGGGTTTCGGGTTTAGGGGGGGGTTTTGTGGGGGACGTACGGGAACTTAGGAAAAGGATTAGGGGTTCGGTTTAGGGTTCATGGGGCTAAGTAACTGCCACAAAGCAAACCCCTTGCCCTACTTGCAAACCCGAATCTACGTAGGGGTATAGCCTCAATATACGCAGTTACCAAGTTCCGTGAACCTCGAAGCAGGTCAACAGCGTCGCCATCCGCGAGGCCTTGTCAGTGAAACTGGGCGTGAAAGCATCACAAGGTTCTTCAGGGCTAGAGGTGCAGGAGAATATAGAAGTTTTATAGGGGTTATATAGGGGTTATATGGGGATAATGGAAAAGAAAATGGAAACTACTATTTAGGGTTTAGGGTTTAGGGTTTATAGTCCCCCTTTCAGTAGATAGAATATGGGGTATATGGGGGATCTTAGTATAATGTGCCCAAGGCCATATTCTATCTACTTAAGGGGGACTCTTGGGGTTGGAGTTGAGAGCTTTCTTTTCTGAATCCTTGCTCTTCTTCCTGTTGGGTCTGTATTTCCGAGCTTTGGGCTTAGCACTTTAGCTCTATACCGTCGAATCTCGGCAAGCCTCTCGGCTAGAAAAGAGTCGTTTTCAATCAGCAAGTCCCGCCCAGTGTAGAGTCCCCAGGAGATTTTTTGCTTTGGGGGGCAGAATATTGTGTAGGGTTTTCGATGTAGGGAGTGTTGCATACTCGCCCGAAGCGATTAGGGATTGTTTTGGGTCGACCAGGCACCAGTAATCTTCAACCGTCTGATCCGCGCTAGCGCAGCATTGCAAATGTGCTCCCCCCAACTGACGTCAAACCCCAACACGGATTCCTACAGAGATTATATGGGGTTTTCAAAGCTTGGGGGCTCGTGTTTGGAGAGCCCTAGAGTAAGCATTATAGCATAGCTTTATTCTGCTTAAACCCTAAACCCTGGTTTCCCTAATTCAAGAGTGCGATGAAGTAAGGACCAAAGGCCGATCGAAGGAGCAGTCACCAAAACCAGTCGCGTGGCGAAAGGTTTGTAGGCAGCCTAATGGCCATCATGGTCGTAGGGCTTATAGTCCCCCTTAAGTAGATAGAATATGGGGTACATGGGAAAGCCATTTTCTATCTACTTAAGGGGGGGCTATAGGGCTTAGGGTTTTGGGTTTTGGGACAACTATAGGTCTTGAAGGGATTCCACAGGGTTGGTATTCGCAGTTCCGGATTTGGGGTTACAGGCCGTAGGTAACCCTAAACCCTAAACCCTGGTCTACTAGAGCCCAGCTACTGGGCAGAGGATGAAGCATCTCTACGTCCAAGTCTGCATGTGAGCCATAGTGGGGGGTATATAGGGGTTTAGGCTTCAGGGTCTAGGGTTTAGGGTTTAGGGTTAGGCGGGGGGGTGACATAAGGGATTAAATAGGGGATTACTATAAGGGTTCTTAAGGGGGAT